>CABFWB010003812.1:0-34439 GCA_902151455.1 Timema bartmani | reverse complement strand
TGACTGTCAGAAGTGACAGCTGCTAAACACACGATTTTTGCAGATCATATAGTTCGGCGTAGGGATACATAATTTGGTCTGGTAGCTTTTCAAAGCCGTCAGCTGTCAGCTGTGAGCTGTCAGTCAGCACCAAAGAAGCCCTGGGGCTACTGTACTTATAATAACAAGGTAGTGATTAGGAAGATAGAATTTAGTAAAAATATACTCACAATTGCGCGGAGGGAGAATGATACCCCATTTAGGCAACAAAAAGAAACAAAAAAACATACCGCACCCACCTGCTGGTGTTTGTATCATGATTCATGACTTCGTCAAACGGGGAAACCAAACAATACGAGACTTGACGCCTTTGTCCACGCGCCTTAATGGTGTGATTTTTACATTTCAATTAACGCTGATATATTGGTGTATTCCTTTTTTGGAGGTTTCAGATTTTCTGCTGATACATTGTTCAGAGGGTAAAGGACATTTGATATGTTTTGTTTTTTTTTCTTTTGAAAATGACATCTCTTATATTATACAGTAGGGAAGTAAATATCTGGGCAAGCCTTCGGTTGATGCATTTCACACAGTCGAATCAGAGGGAGAGAAAGAGAGAGAGAAAGAATATCGACATCTTGGAGATATCGGGGTCAGCGGTTGTATTATATACGGCTGTTTGAACGTCGTGATGCCCCCCTATTTATCTTCCCGACATTCGCAAGCGGAGGAAAAGGGTCAGAAGAGAGTCAGTTTATCCGTCGATGTATACACTGTATATATAAAAAGGACCCCAAGCCAGTTAATAATATAACTGACGATTTTTACTGCCAAGCAAATATATTTCCGCCAGGATCGGTAGTATTCTCCTTCCTTCCTTACTTTATGGCATTAGAAACTCGAAAGTTCATTGCAGCACTTGTAAAAGTATATCACATACACATATCTTGAGCTAGTGATATCCATTCCACCTCATTAGGCCTACACTTGATCGCTTTTAGGTATATTCTAACGTTACCCTCCCATCTGAATCTAGGTCTTCTCAATGGTCTCTTCCCATTGGGGCTTTCAGTCAATACCCTGAATACGGTTCTAAAATCTCCCATTCGCGCTGCATTTCCTGCCCATCGTAGGCTAGGAGATTTGTCTATCCTAACATGGCCTTGTGATGAGTACAGGGAATGTAGCTCATCATTATGTAGCGTGCTCCACTCTCCAATAGCCACATCCCTTTTTGGACCAACTATATTCCTAGTTACTTTGTTTTCGAATGCCTTGAATTTGTTTTCGTCATATAAGTTAAGAGACCACGTTTCACACCCATAGAGAAAAAACCGGTAAAATTATTGTTTTTGTTTTATGTATTCCAGGGAGTCAAACCGGAACAAATAACTGAAACTCAGTTATTTTTAAGGAACCAGAACAGGAACCCAATAAGTAAATTGCTTAAGAACCGCAATCGATATATATTTTTTTAGGTTGATAAAGTTTCTTATCGGTTCTTACGTTTTATAAAAAAGATATAATTGCAATTTTGTTTTTGTTTAGCACCACGTCTTACTACCCGTTCGGGTTATACGCTTAAGTACTAATTACGCTAATGGATTAGGAATTGGGGAGGGGAAATTCAGAGGAAGTGAACCCTCATTTGCACGGAGGGAGAGTGGAAAACCATTTAGGAACGATCACTCCTAGTTCACTCGATCCTCGATCTCCCCTTCCTCGGCAGTCTAGCTCAACACGACTAGTGCGTTAGCTAACTACGCCACCTAGGCGGGTAATTGATTGCATTTTATGTCCTTCTTTCTGAAACTTAATTCTATTTTGAAAATAGAATGTTCCCAGCAAAATGAGAAACATAGATGTGGCGAAATAAATATTACCCAGTGCGAAATTTCTTTAAGTTATATTGGGGGGTGGGGGGGAGGGGGAATGACATATTAAGGATATTATTAAGATGGTTCTTAAGATAAATTACTACACAAAGTTTCTTTATTGTAGCCCTAAAAACTCATTTATTATTTAGGCGTGTCTACATCTATAAAACTTCAAGAAAGTACAGTACTAACATTTTAAATTTAAAATGTTTGAGTTGAAATAAAGAATATTGCCGTAACATTATTTTAATATCTTGTTAATAAAGCCTAAAAGTATGTTTTTATACACAAAAATAATTTTAGTAATATAATAAAGAATTGACACAAACACTATATAGCTGATTTAAATTTTTTATACAAATAAACTAAAATCATATAGGTCCATATTATTTCCTCTTGGTTCTGATACGGTAAGGAGCTGGTTTGGTTGCATCAAAATCAAACCAGCTTTAGATAATTTATTCACTTTTTTCAACTGAAAATACGCATAAAATAAAGAATTTTTTTATATAATAACTATAAAATAAAATGAAATTATTTTCATAAATTATACAAATAAAATTCCATAGCATCATCCCCCAATCGATTAATACCGAACGAGTGGCCTCCATATGTTGGCGAAGATAGTGCCAACTTCTGCGGATAGAGGGTCTCGTGTGTTAAGCACGATGAACTCTTCGGCCGTTAATCTCAGTTTTCTAGACCTAATCCACTACTTCTTTATTCAAGTAGATCCTCCATCCTCATGAGGCTGAGTTTGACCCCGTTCCAGACCAACTGCTTGACATAAAAATCTGTAAGCGTAGGGAACCTCTGGATCTGTAGCCAGAAACTTCATCGCTCGACCACAGAGGCTGTCTTTTTTACTATTGGTTTGAGTTCTGGTAAACAAAAATAAAATAAAACGATTTCCTACTCAAATGTAACCCTGATTTGCAAATAAATTATGCATTAACAAAAATAAAATAAAACGATTTCCTACTCAAATGCAACCCTGATTTGCAAATAAATTATGCATATATCAAGCTTCTGATTTTTTTTTATGTAAATAACTCCTTTTTTTTTTGTAAAATATGTTTTATTTACAAATATTTTAATGAAAATAAACTAGTAAGTATAATTTTTTTTAATAACAGGAACCAAATTCAGAACCTAATTAAGAACTGAAAAGAACAGGAAATTTTATTTTTCTAGAACCGGAACAGGAACCAGAACCGATAAGTATTTCGGTTCGTCTCCCTGTTATATTCTACGTTTTACCGTCCTTGAGGTTGTTTTTGTTACACCTTATTTTCCTTTACTCTAGGATTTGTTCCATAGGTTTAAATTGTAAGTTATATTCTTTTATTCGTCCTTATTCCTCTTAAGATAATGAGTAAATGATAATATATTTTAGAAAGTATGCGTAAGGATCAATAGAATCACTCAAAAATGTGTTAAGTCTAAGGAATATACTAAATAAATATTTATACTTTCATTTGCCTTAGGCCCTTATTCCTCTAAGATGATGAGTAAAGGATATTAAGGATTTATAATAAAATCATAGGGATCTATAGGGAAGGAAAATAAGTTTTACGCTTAAAGCTAATATTGAATACATTTTTATTATTTAATTCGTCTTAGTCCCTTCTTCATCTAATAAGATGAATAAAGAATACTAGGCTTTATAATATATATAAATATAATTGGCTCCAGAAAGAATTTAGCTTAAAGCAAATATAGAATAAATTAATATTATTTTATTCGCTTTAGTCTATTTTTCCTAAGATGAAGAGTAAAGAACGGTAGCGTTTTACAATGCATATTTGAGGAATGATAAAGTCAGATATAAACAGAGATTTAACGTTAAGAAACTATCCATAGATGGGTGACCACAACCCATCATGACGTCCGCCATTTTCGTTTAAAAGAACTGATTAGGTTCGATTAGGTTTCTTGTGTTAACATCCCTAGGATAAATTAAACTAAAAGTTAAACTATAAAATCTGATATATCTCGATTACATTCATTTTATTTAAATGGCTGAACATTTTTTTTCCAGAAAATAAAATATTAAATTCCAAAACGGAAAATTGTCCATCTCTAATCTCTCACTGGGAATGTCAGTTATTGCTTTATTTTAATTAATTTGATAACAAGCCCTTGTCTTAAGGAGAAATTAAGCTTATGTTTATTTTAAACTTTTAAAATTGAAATATCTAAGAGTTTATTCCTTTGGTGGAAAATGTTCACCTCTCACAATCCGACTTAAAGGGAGCAGATACGCATGCGCAGTCTAGTATTAACAAGTATATTCGTTATACATTGTTACGTTACATTGCGTTTATTGCCATGGATAACCTCATTCAGCCATAAAAATAAAACTATTTTTCAAAATCTCAGCATGATGAAAAACTAGAGTTGTTTAGTCCGAGACGGAAATTCTTCTTTGAGGTCAACAGAAACAATTTTAGATCAGACCGTGGACACACCACATAATAAAACGGATCATCTCGGCTGATGATGGCGGCTTTGTTTCTTCTGATGCAGTACTCGTGGCTGCGTCTCTTTGCCCCCCATATTGGGAACCTTAGCGTCTCTTTGCCCGTATCTGCTTTGGGGGTACTATTGGGCGCGATGTTCCTCGGCTTCTACGTCCACGTCGATGGAGACCGGAGGCGGTGCCGCCCGGACTTGGACCGGGAACTGCGGATACTTAGGGCGGCTCGGGTGCGGCCGCCTTCTGGAGACGGCGGTGGTGCGTCAGGGGGAGGAGGTGATGGCAAGGACGTCAGGATGGAGCACGTCCTCCACCGCCGGGAAGTGGAGTTGCGGATGGCGGACGAGTTGGCGGGTGTCGGCGAGATCACTGGCTGGGCCGAACACTTTGGAAACGCCGTGGCTCTCGAGGAGTGGCCCCTGATTACGTTGTGGCAGCTTATTGACACACTGCCCATGCCTAAGCTTCAGTTGCTGTTACAAAGGCTGGTCTTCCTGGCCCAGCAGGTCGCTGCCATGGGTTATCTGCACGCGTATCAGCCGTCAGTCCTGTTTTTCCTGTCACTGCCGCCATCCGTAAAGCTGTGGTTATTAATCGAAATTGGGAGAGTGAACGTTTAGATGTTACTTATTTATTCAGCAAGTATATTGTCTTTGTCACAATCAACACAGTTCAGACCTAATCAGACTAGTTTCCATAAATATCTAGATTTGTTTAAAGGAAGCTCTCATTTCACAGGTATATTTATGTTGTACCCAAGTGAACATTAAAACGTTACTTTTCATGCGATTGTTGTCATAAATTGTATCATTAGTACAATAATACAATTAATACAAAAAGTTTCAGGCAAAAGTTTTTTTGTATGGTAAAATGCCATTAGAAAATTACAGTTTTTCAATAAAAAACAAAGTTAACCTCGAAATAACCTTGAAGAAGTCTACAGAATCAAAAACTTGTGTGGTTATTTTTTCCCTTGAAAAGCAAACACCTTTTGTTCGGAACAGTTTTTTCTAAAATGCTTCGTTTTCGAGATATTTGGTGTCTCAACTTAAATGCCTCATCCTGTATAATCTAAACCTTATGAAACCTTATGAAAACCTCAGTTACCAAATTTTAGTTTGATCGGTAAAATGGTTTTGGCTATAAGCCAAGATACAAACACACACAGGAAGATGACATCACCAAAACACACTTTTTCTGGTTCAGTGGATCATCAAATTCAATTTTCTTGACACACAATACTTTCTTTACCCGAGAGGTCACGAGAAAGCAAAAAATACTTTGAAAATGTTCTACATATTTAAATGGAACGAATCCGCTCGAGGTATTCTAAGCTTTAAAGCTAAAACTTAATTTACTTTAAGAATATTAACACCACAAATTAAATGTAATAAATCCATAACAGCCATTACCTGTTTCAATGGCTGAACGGTCTAAGGCGTCATTCTCGTGTTAAACTGGCCTACTTATGACGAGGAGATTGGGGTTATAATCCCGTTTGGATCTAATGAGGGTGATTTTCCTAAGTAGTTCCCCATTCTCCTTCCACACAAATGCGGGTATATTACCTTTAAAATGCTTGCTTTCTCATCCCTACCCCGTAAGACTAAGTTATAATGTATGCGTAAAACCTGAACAGGTAGTAAGACGTCGTGATAGAAAAAAACCCAGCAATTCCAGTTATTCTCCCACTCATGTATCGACTTCAGCGCTGGGTGTTTGAATGTATCACTAATAATAATAATGTCTTTATTTGGGCAAAGTTAAGGCCAGTGGCTTATCTTACACTTAACCCACGTTAGCTAACATTGGGTCTGATGTAGACTAGATATGTCAATACGTTAATATTATCATAATAAAAGCCTTAAGATGGGGTGCTAGTGAGCGTGAGCTTAGGACAGTATTTTTTAAGCTTTTATAGCATAAACATTTTTTGGTTAAAATAAATCAAATATTTCTTCTATATAAACATAGTTTTTAGTTTTCTGCACATGCTAATCTCAACAGTTCTTGAATGTATTTCAAGGGTGTCCTAGAATTTAATGACAACTTTTTCTCTTCATTTAAAAAGTTTGTCACCAAATGCCGCTATGCTCATGACAGATATTCAATAACTGTTGAGATTATCATGTGCAGAAAACTAAAAAAAATGTTTATGCTATAAAACCTGCAAAATTAATGCACTAAAATCCTGCTCACTAGCACCCCACCTTAACGATCACATCTTCTTCTGTGACTAAGTGCTTGAGAAATTTCATCTCTAGCTAAGGCGTCATTCTCGTTATATATTGGATTGGTGATGTCGGAGAGGTCGGTGTTCAAATCTCGGCTGGGTGTACTGAGAGTATTTATATTTCTAATTAGTTTCTAGCTCTATTTCAACGCAAAAGCGATTACCCCCTTTTTTTTTAAATTTCACCTTTCATATTCCTACTATATTGGTCTAGTTAAATGTGCTTAGCCCGAACGGTTAGTGAGACGCAGTAGAGGAAAGTAACCAAAACATTTTAAATATATTGTAGCTTATACCATTATGCAGGAAGTTTCTCTGGGTCATGTTTTATCCTATTCGCTTCATTACAGTTAAAAGGATGTGGTTTGTTATTTTTGGTATATTCATTTCACAACCCCATATTCTTTTCTTTACAGTCAAATTTACAGAAATTAGAAGCTTACAATTTACAGGAAGTAAGTTAGGTCATGATGAGGCAACTAACTTGTTGAGTAAACTCAGCATTTCATTGTCAGCCTCTCTACTGGTGTATTCTCAATGGCATGAATGTTGCATATGATTGTTAGCGTGTCTTGATGCGTTCTAACTAGAACAGATGTTGTACATAATTATCATCGTGCCTTCTGTTGTCCAGAGTGAATGTCACATATCATTACAATATTTTACTGATAATATTATCAAAGGAGTGAACGTTATATAGCATCTTCAGCCTGTCTAATTTTGTATTCTATATGCAGTCAACCTCACATATCATTGACATTGTGTTTACTCATGTAATCTCAGAGTAATGAATGTGACATATTATGGTCAGCTGTATCTAATCATGTAATTTAAATCTTTTGAATGTGGCATAACATGGTCAACGTATCTACTGATGTATTCTCAATGTAGTGAACAGTATATAAAGAAGTATACTTCCAGTACCTGGTGCAAAAGAAGGACCTTAGTGTGAACTAAGTGCGAATTAATCGATTTTATTATACTGTTTCTTGCATGCTCATGTGTGTTTGTTGTCTGGACCTGTCCCCCCCCCTCCCCATCCTCTGGGGCGAGGCTTGCATGCATGTTATTCGTATCTTGATTATGTATTTTCATCGCACGCTCAATGTTGAATTATAGAACATTATATACTATATTTCTCTTCTCGTCCTGGATGGAGAGGTACAGTATTCCCCTCCCTTCATGCCTCATATCGAGTAGTATGTGCTCTTCCTTACTTCATCCAGTCCATACCCTTCATTCCCACCCTTTTTTCAAGACTTATGCTCTTCTTACATACATACTATACTACAACTCTGGAGTGCTTTGGACAGGTGAAATAAGTTATGTAAACACTTTTTTTATCGATTGTATTAAAAACCATAATATTATATATACAATATAATACATATACCATTTAAAAATCTCGTACGATTCTCCTCTAAGATAACTAATGGGTTTTTTTTCTGTCGTGTAGGAGCTAAACAGTTAGCAGTTACTTTTAATATAACTTACACCAGATGGCGGTAAATTTCTTCCCAGTCTTTGTTTTCACAGGCATAGCCCCAAGCACCTTTATAATACATGTCGATGATTGTAAGAAGGTACTTTTGTCTCTTATTAGATCTAGAGTAAAGTATCATATCTACCAGATCCACCTGTAGCAACTCGATCACCACCTACCTCCTTTCACCCCGCATGCTGACATTTTCTTCTAGCGAAACGCCGTCTTGCGGGACGATGAATTTCGAGCGCGATATCCTTCTTGACTGCAGACATTATTATGATGTAAATCCGGACAGGGTAAATACTTTATACTATGATTCTGACCACGCGTAGTTTTCCAACGATCTAAACGATCTCTTTATCGTCCCAATAGGTATACTCAATCCTTCTCCCTCTCTCCGTTTTATATAGACCTTCTCCCACAAGCTCATCCTGGGACATAGGTGTTACGATACGTATATATTTTGATCTTTAAATATAAGTAAATGCAGACTAAACCATGATAATACATCTGGCTTACATAGGCTTTAGACGCTTCATCCGAAAGTAATATGGGTAAAGCAATGTTTCACAACATTAAACCTTCTCCATCGAAATACCGATCGTCCCCGTCACTTTTGTCGTCATAATACCTCTCGTTATCTTGTCGTACAGGTCAGCATAAATGGTCTGCTGTATGGTGGTAAACTCCTCCAGCTTTAGAAGCTTAGAATTGGAGCAATCTATCGCTGTTTTCATCTGGTTTAGACGGTCTTCCTGCTGTTAAGATAGTGTACATTACCTCCTCCATCTCTTTCTTGCTGTTCTTTTCAAAGTTGAGATGCGCGGAGTTTGGTCCATCTCCACATTTTCGATAAACCAACCTCTCTGTCCTTTAATACGATTTCTAATAGTATTGAGATCGTGTATCTGTATGCTATTATCTTTCTTATCCATCATACCGGCGTAATACTTGTTACAAGCATATTTTGATGCGATGAACGATTCGATATTGATCCTTCTCGAGCCTGCATCTTAATAACCTCTTGGGCTTATAGTTGTTAGATTCTCTCCCGCAACCTCACTACCTGATTTATACATGTAGAGACTATGCCCAAATTTTGATATGAATGACATAATGTCTCTTCATAAACAGACTACGCGCATATGTATCTTTCATGATAAAGGTATCAAAATCGCATCGGTATCGAACCTTTTCAATATCTTGATCTTTGCCTAAAGCTATAAAACAGAACTTTGTTTTTCCGACACAACGCGCACATCTCTTTAAGCTTTTGTAAGGTCATGTCAGTGCTCACATGATCGTCATAGATATGTTTCAAGTCTGTATCGTCCATCTTTAAAAGATTATAAGGTTAGCATTATCTCTCAACATCTGTTTAGGAATCCTAGAGTATGTTTGACATATATAAAACAGTCTATAGCTCTATGTTTACCCATACTAAAATAAGCCTATATGTTATACTGTTTATCACAAGTGAAGAGGTTCGAGTCGGACGTTAAAACGATCTCTTCAATGTCCGAGTAAGAGAATTAGCCCATACCTTCTACGAGTGAAAAACGTGGAATAATCGTTTATACTTGGGCTAGTACAACGATTTAGAGTAAACTTATACGTTCTTGAATCATAATCCATTGGGTTCCTTGAGCAGCCTAATTATGGCCTTGGTTTTACCTCAATTTGAAGGTCCACAGATAATACAACAGTTAGTTTTGGGTGGTAATATACCGTTCCTATTGCGTAGTATATACTACGAAACCAGTTTTCTCTTGCTGCCTATATTATTTAAATTTAAGAAACCTATCCTCCTCTTTGGAACTGACTGCGCTATATTTGGTACAGGTCTCTATGTTTTGCCATTATATCTTAGAAATGATTGTTTAATTCTATCTGAAAGTTGTTATATTCGATTCATCACCAAAAAAAAATAGAAAAAAAACCCTCACTCGACTTTTTTCGTAAAGTTAGAATTTTTTTGGAATCCCCCCCCCCTTACTCCCCCAAACACTGTGTTCCACCCCTTTGAATTTTGGGGACTCTTCAGATCTTGAATTCTACTGCCAAAATGAAGTTATAACCGCATTTTCATGAATGTGGACGAATTTTGTTTTTCATTTGCCCATTTTTGGTCTATTTTACCTGTACTAACAGTGCTGACTGGCTATATAATGTCTAATTAACCTGTATACTAACGGTACATTGTGAGCTAATTTCTCTAAAAATAAAGACTCTGTTACCGTTTGTCTGCTATGTCACGGTTAATTGAGGAGTGGGGGCTATTCCAAACCATTTTACCTGAAGGTTTAACCAGTTTGCGCTATTCTGCCATCCTAATTTTGCTACCAACTACCAGTCTCAGCTTGCTATGCTATCAGTCTCAGCTTTGCTGACTTCACTTGCTTGTGCTTTGGTCCCCCTCTCTAAAGTCAAGTGGCTCGCAGATAGATTGACCTGATACTTCTTCATGCAAGATCGTTAAAATCAATGTGTTTTATTTTCTCACAAACAAAAATAATAATAAAAATAAATACCTTTGAGCGAAATCAAATCTGTGCATTTTGCAGCTTACACTCCTTTGAATACGAGCACCAGTTATTTCCTGTTGAAATCGGTTATCTGTTCATCGGAGGGCTTATTCAATATGATAGGCAAGAATACGGACCATTGCCCGTCCAAAACAGTGACTACTCTTCTGCCTTAGCCTGTATTTATACTCTTCATCGAAGAAATCGTATATGCACTACCTATTTCAAGATCGGATAATCTTTTATTCTTCAGTTCCCTCTCCCCGATGCTCGATAACAGTTTAGCTGCAAACATCTTCTATGAAGCTGATGGAAGCTATATGACTTTACTTCTAATGGTCCCTCGTATTTATACCCGACTTGAAGTAAATCGATACGCCCCTCGGTTTCCCAATAATGGTGCATCTGACGCATTAGACGGTGCTCATAGCTGGCCTAAGTATATCAGTAGGGAGCGAGCAGAGGGCGAGACTGTCAGGAACCTTTGTTTCATGAGTGACCTTCGAGTCCTAAATGATGGACCTCCAATTAATGCCTTGAATAAATAAGGGAACTCCGATTAATAATCAGGGATCTCTGATCAACTCTTTTTTTTTTGCCACCAACATTTGATAACGTTATACGACTTGACATATGAGTATATTAAAATTATTTTTTAGTAACGGTTCTTCCAAAATCAGGGTGTACTTATAATCACTCATAGATGGTTTACAAACCTCAGGCTCGATTACAAAGTGCTCACCACGTCCACCAACATTTGATAACGTTATACGACTTGACATATGAGTATATTAAAATTGTTTTTTAGTAACGGTTCTTCCAAAATCAGGGTGTACTTATAATCACTCATAGATGGTTTACAAACCACAGGCTCGATTACAAAGTGCTCACCACGAATTGGTTCTGTATTAATGTTTTCTCAAAAACATAAATTGAAATCAGCTTTTTTTGTACATTTAAATATTAATGTTTTTTGAGTGGCTGCAGATCATGAAAGTATCTTTTTAGAGTACTTTCAGTTAATGGGCTTCAAAACCTCGGATTTCACAAATATGTAATAATACATCAAGTGGAAATAAAGTCCTGAGAGACAAGCTGACTTAAAAACCTCCCTCTACGTCTCACCGTATAGCATTTCCCAAATATTCGGCCGCCACCATGAATATTGACGTTATTCGTCCACCAAATGGTCTTCAGAATTATTTTTTTATCTTCAAACCCCATTGTGATGGGAAGGTAATTCTACACTGCCTGCCCACCCCCTCCGTCCTAGCCACATGGTGTACCAATGATATGTAGATAGACCGCCATGAAAAAACATACCGCTCTAGCATCTTAGCGTTCTGAAACACATTATGTCCTGGAAATATACTTCTTTATATACTATGAGCGTTACTTATTTTGTCAGCATGTCTCCTGTTGTGCTCTCTCTGTAATGTGTTTTATAGTAACTTTAATTCAATGCTCTTTATAACCTACATTGTTGTATTTTATAGGTTATGATACTAAACAAAATAATTTTATGTGATAAATGTATAAATTTGATATATATAATCACTGCGTCAGCCCGCTTTTGAGCCATACTAACCGAGTGGCCGCCGTTATGTTAGCAAATATAGTGCCAACTTCTTCGAATATAGAGCATCATATGGTCAACAAAACTAACCCTACGGCCGTTAATCTCAGTTTTTAAGGCTTAAGTTTTAAGATCGTTATAATTTACGTTTCTTATACTAATTGTTAGCCTATCTACTCTTCTGTTCGCAAGAGAATAAACGTCGCTTTTATTACTATCAGCATGCACACTGATGTATTTTCAACCAAGTGAACGTTATTAATAATTGTCAACCTGTCAACTGTTAAGTTCTCAATAGAATGGAATAAACGTTATTTAAAATTGTCAGCCTGGTTACTATTTTATTCTACATGAAGTGAACGTTACATACCATTATCGGAGCATATATTGTAATACGACAATGTAAATACCTTGGAAAGTCCCTGAAAACCAATAATGTAACATAAATGAGTTGGTGGACTATAATGATAAACGTAGCTTCTCCTAACTTATTACCGGTGAAATATTGGAGGAAGGGGAATGCAGAGCATTAATAAAATGTTTCTATATTCAATTCCATGTTACTCTACGGTCGGCAACTTTATTTGTTAAAAGGAATAGCTGCAGCCTTAAGTTCATTCTCATAAGATGACACTATTGCAGTGGTGTCAAGACTTCTGGACCATTGCGGATGACTGGCTCACAAACACACACACACACGACGCCCTCTCTTTTTAAAATGGTCAGAATAATTGTTCACTTTAAACAACCCCCCCTCCCCCTTCATTCCCTCCTCCATTACATACCACCCACTCCCGACAGTGACACACACAGAAGTGTCGGTGGCATGGCCTTGTCCGAGTGCGTAGCTACGTCAAGGGCGTGTTCGCTGTGGTTCATACCCCCCCTCTGCTTCAATCCAGTAAGAGCGGGACGGGGGATTAAACGAAGGGGGAATGTATAGTCGACCCACAATTTAGTGACACTTACGTGAAGATAGAGATTGGGAAGTGAATTATTAATTATTAATTATTATTAGTTGACCCATTATTAATTATACTTACATAAAGGTTGAGATTGGGAAGTATATAGTTGACCCAATATTTAGTGACACTTAGATAAAGACAGAGATTGGGAAGTATATAGTTGACCAACTATTAATGACACTTATATTAAGACAGAGATTGGGAAGTGTATAATTGTACCACTATTTAATGACACATTAAGACAGATGTTGAGAAGTGTATACTAGACCCACAATTTAGTGACAATTACATGAAGATTAAGAGACGAGGAAGTATATAATCGACCCACAATTTAGTGACACTTACATGAAGATTACGAGACGAGGAAGTATATAATCGACCCACAATTTAGTGACACTTACATGAAGACAGAGAGATGAGGAAGTGTATAATTGACCCACAATTTAGTGACACTTACATGAAGACTAAGAGGTGTATAGTTAGTTGACCCACCATTTACTGGGTGGCAACTAGCAACTGATCAGGAAAACCACGAGCTATGCTTGAATTTTGTACATCGGGGAAAAAATATGAGAAAAGTGCTTAAATTTTACTGTCTGTTGTGAATTTAAAGGCGAGGATCACTCTGAATAGCTTCTTGGAGCATATCAATTTCAAAAGTTTACTGGTGATGGACCACCCCCAAATAGTTTATAGGAGCATCTAATAAAAAAAAAAAATCCAGGAGCACTCTTAGTAGCTTCTAGGATTATCCAAATTTTGAAAACTTTCTGGTAGGGGACCACTCCAAATATCTTGGAGAGGTAGGCCTACTTATTAACAATACTTGCTCAGGTACTACTTACATTTGGTGACATGTTCAACACACCTTTTACCAACAAAAAAAAAATCATTCAGAACAGTTCGTCCAGAGTCTTACAACCGGAGGAAAAAGCTTTTAAAAAATCGAAAAAATTAATTTTTGTTTCCAGGAAAACTGGAAATTATGCTGGAATTAAGGTTTGAGTGGCCACCCTGCTTTAGTTGCATATTAGGCCAGAGTTCATCGTCAGGCTTGGTATGCCTCAAGTGCAGCGCTATACTAAATACCAAATGACACCTACCTAAACTCGAATGGAATGGGTCAGTTTTTCACATGAAACTGGCCCATTCCATTCTGGTCTAGTTAAGTGTCATCCTGTATTTAGTATAGCACCGCACTCGAGACGTATTAAGTCTGACTCTGATACCTGCCCTAAGAAACTGGGAAGTGTATATAAAAAAACAACGCAGCACTTGAGAGTACATTTGCTTAAACTTGAATTAAAAAAATACTACGTTGAGAACAGTCAATTTATCACCACCTTGACGGATGAGCAGTCATTACATGAGTCCAGAGAAATTCTTCGACGACTGGTGGGTGTCGAATCCCATGGCGAGGGCACACGGGACCCCCGGAATCAGCCCCAATAAGCCTGATTAAAGGTTTGGTTGAATAAAGAAGCCTACGGAAAAAAACATATCGGTCCTTTGGTACAGGATAAACTCAAGAGGACGCAATCCTGATCTGTGATAAATCGCTAATTTCAGTAAAAGTGGGGGGGGGGGAGNAAAATACAAGAGATCTGATATGACCGAAAGGGACGTGACTCAGATTTTAGTCAGAGATCATCATTAAGTCCTGGGAGGAGGAGTAGGAAGGTGTAGCGTTAAGGGGACAAGGGGATTAAAACACAGCTAGGAAGATGGTTTATCTTAGTGGGGTAAGGTTGACAGGGGGGGGCGGGGTCAGAGCTTCCATAGGACCATCATGCCTTATACACACGGGCGATAGTTTCGTCCTTAATCCGTTCGAGAAACTTGTAACGAAATAATAATGGCAACTATCACTAAAACCCGCTTCGGCGACCGCGTGGTCCAAGGCATAATGCTCTTGATGCCTAGCTCGTAGTAAGACTGAGTGCTAAAAAAAACAAAAAAATCAACTTTAAATAACTAGCTAAGTGGCCACTACAAAATATTCGACGCACATTCACCTGTTCATTGTTTTTATCCTTGTTTTGTGAATAGCTAGTGATATTATCAAAGATAATATTCCTTTCTGAAAATAGTTTCTTTTTACTATCAAAATACATTTGATTAAAAACACTATTTTAAAATAATTTTTCAAAACATTAACTTACTTTTTTATACTCCATTCACGGTAGGAATTACTCTCTGAAAGGTCTTTTTTCCTACCAATATCCTACTATATAATAGATTTCTGGTAGGGAAAAAGACCTTTCAGAAGACAATTCCTACGGTGAACAGACTTTACTAACTTTTGTTTGAAATACAAGGAAATACCGCTAAATTTGCTACGATTAAGACAACTTTTAAACTGCCTCTTCCACGCAAGCGTCTGTACCTAAACATCACTGAATAATAATAATAATACTTAGCACCGCGTATTACTACCCGTTCGTATTGTGCGCTAACATCACTGAAAACTGTGGCCTCGCGTTACTAACAAATAACGCACAAGTTTTAATGATGGTTCCTTTTTTTACTGTCGCAATGTTAGTTGATCGTTTCGACAGTACTAGTTGACTTGCGCTGCATTCGGTACCGATTTAAGTACGGAAAAATCGTCCGTGTGTACGGGCTTTGCATTTGCCTGCAGGGAGAGCGGATCAACCATTGAAGTAAAAAAAAACTCAGTTCACCCAGCTGGGATTTGAACGCTGACCTCCCCGCCTCCATCACACCAGACTGGATGAACGTGGAACAGTATTTTTAATACTGAATTTTACTATCCGTTCGTGTAATACGCTTATGTATTAATTACGTTGATATGCTATGGATAAATACGGTTGAATGTATAGGAAGTGTACCCGCATTTGCGTGGAAGGAGAGTGTAAAACCATCTAGGAAATACCACCATAAGTACACCCAACCTGGATTCGAACCCTGATATCCCCGTCATCGGCAGTCCAGTAGACTATATTGTGAGGGTGACGCCTTTGAATGTTAGGCCACCGAAGCGGGTCTGGCGCTTATTCTGCGTGACCACCGTGCGGGTCACAGTTAAATAATTATTATATTATAAAAATTGCGACACCATTGATATTAATGTCTTAATTTTAGGTATAGGAATACGGTATCTAGTTTATAGTTACTATACCCGCATTGGCGTGGAGAGCGTTTGGGTGAAAACACATTGGTATTTGAAACACCAAAGTGGACCTGCCCGGGACTCAAACCTCAACCTCCTTTGTCATCGGCAAGCCAATACATTGCTATCCTGACACCTTAAGCCGCTTGACAATCGTTGCAGTTCCAAAACTTAATTTCCTGGATGAATAGATTATATTTCTTGGAATTCAGAAAAAATAAAGAAAATGTTGAATTAGTGTTGTGATACCAAAATATAGAGTAGAGTTCCTAAAATTAATTATGAATTTATATTCCATGGAAATGTCATTTTTGATTTAATTAGGCTACAAAAGTTATGAATTTCCTTAATTTAAAAGAATGATAAAAACTTTAGGGTAATTTTGGACTTACACATATTTTATTGTGAACAGCGATTAGAAAATATTGAGGGATGAGGAACACAGAATATTTCAAAAATAAATTGGAAAGGTTAGGGAATTTTGAAATATAAATTATTGTGTGGCTGCCCACAGATAAAACCTACACCCGTCGTAATATATGTTTGTGCGCACTGTGGGTAAATTTTCCCAATTTGATGTATCATTGTGGTTTTCCCGTCTCCTCTCCACAATAATGTGGGTGCATTAACTCTAAGATACCCTACCAATCCCAACCCCCTTGGATTAAGTCGCTTTCAACCCAGATGTCAAACGTAGGCTACCAATATACTTATTTAAATAAAGTAGTTCTATAACATATTTTCATCATTGTGAAAGGGGAAACCACCCAATGATAAATTTTTCGGCCATGCCAGGAATCAAACCCGGTACCCTTAATTAAGTAGGCACACAATTTACCGATTGAACTAAGGGGGTGGACAATGTTTGTATTGAAATGCAACACATTTCTATTTGCAGCTTTTAAAGACAAATAGTGAAAATGATGCAGAGAATTATGGCCTCTAGGAGGATAAAAATTAAAGAGTGAGAGAGAGAAAGCTGTTATGTTTGCCCGTTACAAGGAAAATGTAAAATTGTATTTTCTAAGAAACACGACACAACCGTTTTGAAATTTCGGTAAATACATTTTTGTGATAAAGAAATTGGTAAAATATAACACCGTTTTCTAAAAACAAGATGATCTCTTATTTTTAATTTTTGTCCTTTTATCTCCTCTCTCTATTTGCAACCACTTGGTATACACTTTTTTTTTTGTTGATGCATAATTGCCTTCTCTTCTTCAATATTAATCTCTCTTTCCAGTTTCTTTTCAAAGAAAACATCCACCTATGTGTTTGCCATTTGGTTTTCTCAAAAACAAAATGTCTTCTTTAGTTTCGTTGATTTAATTTTTATTTTATTTCCCGATCCTCACCCCTCCTGTGTGTAACTTATATGGTATTTTCAAAACAAAATGGCCTACTCGGGTTCACTGGATTGATTGAAATTCCACTTTCTTTCTTATTCTCAGTCCTATATAATGTATATTTTCTTCTTCTAAAACAAAATGGCCTCTGCTTTATTATTTAACTTACCATTTTAGGCCATCCAAGTTCCTGAAAAATTGGAGACCTGATAGAAAACACAGAAAAATATGTGTGTCTTGGTAAAAATAAGGAAAATTTAAAAAAAAACTGGAATATTTATGAATTCTGAACATTTAAATAGTAGGTCTTTGCATAGAAGAAAGATCGAATTGAAGATCTACGTAATTTCGATGATTAGAAAACAGCTATTATATTTCCCATTCCCCTTTTATCCCTGAAACATTGGGTTGCATATTGACTGCATATTTCTAAGCACCAAACTACGTGACTTTACATTGACCATATTTTTTAAATGTTGATTTATCTATACCTACTTCTCTTTAAAGTGTTTGTAAAAATTATAGCTCCTTCTGGAAAACACAGGGAATTTTTTTCTTGATAAAAAATAATGGCAACCCTGAATTTCCTCGCCTTGTCTGTATCCTCCCAGACACAAGGCAAGCAAGAGAACCCCGGTTTTGGCACAGATTGGACGGGAAACACATTAATTTGTGCGCTCGAGTTGACCGGCATGCGTGACCCCCAGCGACGACTTGACTCTGTGTAGCTGGCATGAATGAATAGCTTGCTCTGACTTTGAATGTTCAGTTCACTTCATTCACGGATGAATGATTCATCTCCGCCCGGGTAGATCTAATCAGGCTACAACACTGACCCAGCTATCATCTGCCTCGGCGCTCTTGTCCGGTGTGTGTGTGTGTGTGTGTGTGTGTGTATAGGCGGACCGTCATTTTCTTACTCATCTGAAAGGGTGTGTTGTGCTTTATTTTATTAGCACCCCATCTTACTACCCCGTTTGGTATACACGCAAATGTACTAATAATTACGCTAATGTGTTAGGGATGAGGGAGGTTGAATTTAGACGACGATTACCCGTATTTGCGTGGAGAAAGAGTGGTAAACTATTTATGAAAAATCAGCCTCACTGGGATTAGAACCCTGATCTCGTCGTCATCGACAGCGCCGCGAAGTGTTCAGCAGGTGTGCCTTGGGAGTTTGGGGAAAGATAAAAAAGAAACGAGAAAATATGTTAGGAATAAAAATAAATCTTTTTAGATCCATTAACTCCATGGCGTTCAACCCGCAATCGAGCCTAATCGACTGAGCGGCAACTGTTGTTGTGTTAAAGCAGGGGGGCGTTTAGCACTTCCAGAGGGGCGTGGGATAGTTTGGAAATTACATTTAAAATAATAAAAATATTGAAGGTATTTTTTAATTTAAATCACTTTTCCGAAGTAACTAAGATAATTCATTCTTTTGGTACAGCACTGCTTACCGGTTGTAATAAATTCGGTTACCAGCCAAAAGTGTGAATGCACATGCTTATTTTCAAGCCCGCAAGCCTCGAATTCTCGAATTTACCCCCAAATTCTCCTCTCTACACTCCGCCTACAAGAGGTTTTCAAACTCTTTAGACTGAAGGAACCCTTGCACCAGAAAGAATAAATGATGGAATCCTCGTAGCCTGTTTTAATGTTATGAACATTCAAAAACGACAGTTAACTTTTACAAGTATAAAATTACACAACAAACGGAAAATCTCACACATTCTGGCTGCAACATTGGCAAATGTCCTTTATTCATATTTGACAAAATTATCAGGTATAAAAACTTATGCTATTTTATGTTGTGAAAAACAAATAAAATTACCTCATGGAGCCCAAGTGCTCTGTTGAGCACAGTTTGAAAAACGCTGCCCTAAGCTACCATTGTACCACATGCAACTCCACCGAATCTTCAACTCTGACTCTCATAAAAAACTAAACAGCGTTTTCGTCTTAAAGTGGAAAGCTATTTCCGGTGAGCTCTTGTCAAACTATCAAACACAATATTCAAGAAATGATGAAAACAAAACAATGACAACCATCACGAAAATCTCCAGTCAAATGTTATACCACTATCCTGCTGGTGTTATATTGATTTTTATATAAAATAAATTAGTGACTAGAAAGCATGAAAAACATATTTTTTTTATAATTATTTCAAATTATAGGGGTGAATTTGATTATCTACCAAAGGGGGTGTCAGTGAAAAAAGTTGGATACCACTGTGTTATAGAGATGTGAGATGGTGGAACATTTTCAGTTTTATGAAACGTTTCAGAAATTATTTTTTTTACATTTTTTTCCAGAAAATGTTTTGCCTTTTATATTGGAACAAACGTATTAGAGCTATCCCCCATTTCAAAAATTTCACCTTCAGGGAAATATTTTATTTTTTGTTTAGGAACTATTAATTATACGCGCTTGATTAATAAGCTAATGTTCTAAAATTAACATTGTTGGTATCTTCATTAACATTCTCATTGCTATAGAAACAACTTTAACATATTTGATGAAGTTTAAAAATTAATAATAATCGATTTAAACTTTAATTACAAATATAGCGTACTTTATATAACAATGTAAATATCAAGGAACATCATCGACCTTGTTTATTTTATATCAGTCCGACACCCTAGCTCAGTCGATAATGTGTCAATCTACTGAACCAAAGGGTCCCGGGGTTGGATTCCTGGCTTGGCCGACAAATGTATCATTGGTGACATTTGGATTTCCCCTTTAACAGTGATGAATTAACCGCCAGAGGCTGGATGTTGGATCTCTTTTAGAGTTAAGGTAGTTTATAAGTCGTGTGCTGATATAATGAGTCGGTTCAGAAAATGAACGTTAAATACCTCAAATAAATGAAAATGGAAATTTTAGAACAAAAGTTTGTCATTCAAGATATTACAAATGGTTTCTCGATAATAAAGACAACTCTAAAAATAATTTAGCACACACTTTAAAACTCTTTATTATCTGTGAGACGTTGAAAATCAGAAACATAATCAAATGAGTTACAATAAAGCAATACCAGCTATTCCAATTCTCTCTTCACACTCACGAATCGAACACAGGGTTTGGTGATTGAATGTGTCTGTTCTGCTGTATACGTTTTAATACTAGAAAATGTTCATCTCCACATACAAGACGCGTCGAACCGGAATATCAATACGCCTTCATCGCGGTTTTTATTATATTGAGGGGGGCAACGGAAATATGCACATGTTCCCTCGATGTGATGACTGTCGAGGGGATTAGGGGTCAACGTGACTCTCGTTTTCACACCTGGACATCTGACAAGTGCTGTTATATTCGTTCGCACACCTGGCGTCCAGTGACAATGGCGTACCTGGGGAAAGTTCTCACAAGGGAAGAAGGAATACGTGATCAATCACCACATGGTCACCTCTGAATAAATACTAGTACTCTACCAACCACGGTGAGCACGCGGTTTAAATGTCAAGCTCATTTTGATTGATTTGCCGGTGATGGGTAGGTCGTTGTTCGAATCACGGTCAGGTGTATTTAAGGTGTTTTTTTTTCCCTAAATAGTGCTCTACTCTCCCTCCATACAAATGCGGGTACACTTCTTCTAAAATATAACCTCCTTAAGACCATAAGCGTAATTAGTACATAAGCTTATAATACGAACGGCTAGTAAGACGTGGTGCTAAAAAAAGTGCCTTTTATAATATGCATACTCCAAGCTAAGTGCTTTTCGGTTTACATACTGATTACTGAGCTAAGGGTTTCGAGATCGATTCCAGGCAAGGCTGTAGAATGAATCAACGGGGAAATTGGGGATTCTGGGGTACTGCGTATTTTATATTTTCTAAAATAAGCTATTTTATAAGTCGCGTGCCTATACTATCATTTTGCTCAAAAAGTACAAGTTAAATACTCTAAATAGCAATAGTAATAAAAATTTATCTGCATTTAAATAAATGTCAATTTTTCAGCCATTGCATTAATACAGTGATATTTTATCAATGTTTTCTACACTGGATTTGGTTTAAAATGCTCTAATTAGGGGTCGGAAACCTTTTTGGGCCCCGATCGATTTATAAATCTATCAAAGGTCCCACGATCACCCATGGTTTATCATCTCTAATTTTTTCCCTCCTTTATATATATGTTAATAGGCCTACTTTAATTATTATGTCCCCTCCTATCTAGAAATAAAATATAGAATTAGTAAAATGTGTTTTCTCAAATTAAACTACCAATTCTTTTATAAATGTTATAAAGTTGCATGAGAACTATATCTAAAACTATAATGAAACATATTATCCTATTAAGGACTTTGACTACCCGTGACGTCATGACAAACAGGATAGAATCTCCCAAGTAAATGAATTTACTTTTTATTCAGCAAGTTTTAAAAATATAACGTTGAAACAAAAACAATTCATTCTTAAATAATTTTAAAAATAGTCCTACAGTGTCACAACATTTTTATTTTTATTTTGAAATAGTTTTTTTATATAGACGTATTTTTTATAAATCCTCTACAACGTAGGCTATTTGGTTTAGTCACGGAAATGGCCTGTAGGGAGCTTTCCTGCCATGATGTGGATTAAACAAGTCCGTGGTAGCATGTCTTTATAGAATAGGAAACATGTAAAAGGCAATTTTAAAACGCAGGTAAATGTTTTCAAGGCACGAATAGTATAGTGACTGTGTAAACTCGTCAGAGGAAGAGGGGAAGTGTTATTACTTATCAGTAAATAAACAAGGGGCCTCACAGGGTGAACCGCTCATTTTATTCCCTCTTTTTCTATTTCTTACATTGGTGTCTAATTGTGATAGTGCCTAGACTGCTTAGGTGCGTCAATATAAGATGCAACCCGCTTGCAAAATAGCTTCAAAATATCCAAGTAGGCAACGTAATTAATTATTATTATTATTATTATTATTATTATTATTATCACCGCGTCTTACTACCAGTTCGGGCTATACGCACTTACGCTAATGTGTATTGGCAGGGTAATTGTGAGATGAAATGGTAGGACCTACAGTTTAACGTGGGATCCGAACCACGGTGGAGGCCTGGCATTCCACACATTCACAAGTTGTGGTTAATACACATCTTGTTAGAGGCGAAGGAAGGGTTTGGCAATCGGTTAAATCTGTGCCTGGGACCGAGGATTGAACCCCAGACCCCCAGCACAGAAGTCCGACACCTTACCCCTAGACCGCCAGGTTACCCAACGTCGTTAATAAGCGCAGATACTTTTGAACACTGGCTAGTTGCCAAAGGCAAGGTGTCTCCAGTTCAACAAAATTTTGGATTGTGATAAATTTAATTTCCAATGTAGCAGAATCGAAATGATTAGAGATGGGATAAATTTCCTGAGATCTCTCTTCAATAGCACAACGAGGAAATTGGTTTAAAATAAGTCTTGAAACTGGTACTAGCTTCCCAAACTTGGTGAATCTAATCGACTTTTTGTGTGCGCACATAAACTTTTGAACTAACCTTAAATAAATACTATTTTCAGCGCGTCTCATTACTCGTTCGAGATGTATATTACGCTAATGTGATAGGAATTAGAATGGTATAATTGAGAGGAAATGCATTCGCACTTGCGTGGGAGAAGAGTATTCGATGTCTGTCCTAGGATTACGCTAGTTTGTGAGTCGCGTGTTTATATAGTCACTTTCCAGTGTAGGTATTCAGAAAAGGCACGATAAATAATTATTTAACTATAATTTTCAAAAGGTTTCTAAGTCTTGTGCTAATATAGCCAATTCTCAGCATGTTTAGAAAGTGCACGAATAACTTTCCAATTGCTTTTAAAAATCAAGAGAATCATTATATTATACAATTAGTGACAAATTTGTTTTTCAAACAACATAGCAACAGGCAACAGGCATATGGTAGCCATGTTTTTATTAAACGCAGATTTAAAACGGTTTCAATTCACTAGAAAAATAAAAGTTTTTTAAGTAGTTTGTATTAGAAATAGAAATAGGAACAAAGCTTATTCAATGTAGCCTGTTTATTCAAACACTTTGTGAACCCAAAACTTCAGGTAGGGGTGGGCCAGCCGGTGTCTGCTTTGTCATTCAAAATACAGAAAACCAATCGACCAAAAGAGTGACACATGCCAGGGTGGGGAAAGTAACAGAGTGGTGAGGGTATTCCCTCTCCTCAAGCAGGTACTTAGTTCGAGAAGGAAGATAAGACCCAAAATGAAATTTGGTCTTCTATTCTGCCGCATCTTAAGTTAATCTAGTCATGTGCTGATATGATAAGTCAGCTCAGAAAGTGCACTTTAAATATCAAAATGAAAAAAAAAAGTGTAGTGAAAAATATCAAAAGAAATAAGTGTCTGAAGCATGAATTTATTTATTCAACAATGCTCAGCATCATGGTCATCAACAATTTAATCCAAGTGGTAAGGGACATGCAGTGTGGTTTATAGGTAACGCACCCACAATAGCTCGGAGAGGGATTGGAAAAATCTCCCCACATTACATCCGGCAGGGATTGAATCTTTCGACGGGTTAGAGACCAGGACCCCTAATTTTGAAATTTGCGAGAAAACTCGCAACCCATGATCTCGCAAACTGGATGCTGTACCAAAACAGAACTAGTTTTTAAATGTTTCTATTGTTGCGTGTGTCGGTGTGTGACGTTTTGTTTACGACTCAGTTTTCATTCTGACAACACTGTTACACCATGAGTGACTTCCTAAAGGATTGAGTCAAGGGGATACCACACCGCACCATTGGGCAAGATACGTAAACGAAAGTAAATGCTATCATTATATTGAGTATATCATGTGCTACGATTTGTTTGGTTTTATTAGGAACCCATCTTCCATTTGTTTGCAACTAAGTTTACTGACTCAAATTTTGCTCGGATAATATAAGTAGGGACCGGATTTTGCCTTTTCTTTTCCTTGATCATAGAACATAGGCATTTCCCATAGGTGTGCATTTAATGTTATTATGAGT
This sequence comes from Timema bartmani, assembly GCA_902151455.1. Classification (NCBI taxonomy): domain Eukaryota; kingdom Metazoa; phylum Arthropoda; class Insecta; order Phasmatodea; family Timematidae; genus Timema; species Timema bartmani. Next base: position 9,871 of record CABFWB010003812.1, on the reverse strand, counting down.
ACAATATGTTAGTTTTATAGTGCCTATAGTTGCCTATTCTGTTGGTTTTTGCCTATTTTATGAATAAGTGCCTTAATGTGCCTATTTTGGTATTGGCCTCGCTCTTTTTCAAACGGTATGGATTTTCTGATGAAAGAGAGTGTCCAGTTTCTTAGAAATTGTAAGTTGTGGTATATTTGTTTGGAGTAGGTTTGAAAATAGACACTTGTTTAATAGCTTCCAATGAGCATAAATTGGGTGGAAGACAGTAGGAGCAGTGGCAGACACCTAGGGATGAAACGGCATGCTATCGAAGGAGAAAATTTCAACTTCTTTGGAAATGACAAATTTGAAATTTTGTCCCATGAAATCATGTAAAGCAGAACTAATCTTTTCAAATCATAAAAAAATCTTTCTATTTGAAAATATAACCCATTTCAAAACTAAAAATTTATAACATTGTCTAAGGACTAACAGTATATGACTCGCTTCAGTAGTCAAATGGGCAAAGGCAACACTCTCGCAGTAGACTGGACTGCCATTGGGATTCAAATCAAGTAGTCAGACATGGTGCTAAAAAAAGCTTAATTTGAATTAGTTTTAAGTAATAAAATCCAATAGCAACTAGTAAAATCAATTTTACATGATCTATTGTGTGCTTTTTTTTTGCCTTGAATGCCTATTACGGTGCCTAGATTCCATATTTTTAATGCCTATTTGCCTGCCTATTTTAAATATTTTTGGTGCCTAAGAATCCGGTCCCTTAATATAAGTATCAGTTAATCATCGAATTATATCACAAGTTACCTTAGCTCATTTGGTATCGTGCTTGAGTATCGCTGACGGTCACAAGATCTATCCAACTATATTATAAAATTTTAATTTTGTCTGAATAAAAAAATAACTTTTTAGTTTGAATTTAGTATAGCCCTATTTACTTTAGCAACTATTTTTAAAACATAAATATGGGCTAAAAGGTTTTCACAGTGCCAATAATATTTAGCTTGCTAAGACTTATTTTTAAATATGCACGTTTTTATGTGATAATATCTATTAATTTAGTTTTTTAATAATCAACTACACATAAAACTTCTAAGTTTATGTAGGTAATGCCTTTAATTTACTTTGTTTGATTATTTTTAAAGAAGAATATTGGGGTAGTCTATTTAGGGTAAAATAATTTGTAAATTTTTTATATAAAACACAACAAATGATATGCTTATTTATACAATTTAAAAGGAAAGGTTATTTTTTTCAGTCTGATAAAATACATTTAAAAATAAATTAGTAGAATCAGAATTTGAACGCGAGTTCCCTAGATTATGAGGGTGTCACGTTGCCAACTCAGTCATGTTAGCATTTTAAGCTAAGAAGAAGAACATTAAGATATATTATTGCAATTTCACACAAGCCAATATTTTACTGAAGGGTTGCATTAATCGTCCATTGCAATAATATTTTTACTTCTGTAAACATAATTTGCACAATGGAAGATTTATTTCAACAAAAATATTCTCAGAAGTTCGTAACCGAAAAGGAGGATGGCGTCGATTTTGTTTTATGATGGTTTACTCGCCAAACAAGCCCTGTCTCACACGGTGTGAGACTGGCGAGTAGAATCCTCTCACAATTCGCTAATGTGACGTAGGTTTTCACAGCTCAGACGTTTCAAGATTAGGGGTTTTCGTGATTGTGTGCGAGATGCGAGCTAGCAACCCTCTCTATCTTCTCGCAACTCTCACGTTTCAAAATTAGAGGTTCAGAGCACTCACGAAATTTGAAAATCGATGAAAAGTGAATTATAACCTTTATTTGACTTGCAAGTGCATTATGGCTGTGTTTATTATGTCAAGAACAATACTTTCTTGGGTTTTTTGTGCGCTACGTTTTATGACCCATACACACGGGTGATGGTTTCATAATGAATTCAGTATAGAAACTTTTACTGAAATAATTATGGCAGTTATCATAAAAAAAATCAGTTAATTAGCTACTATGTACGTGAATTCACATGGTCAGCCTTGTTTTGGGAATATTACTTACAAAAAATAAAGTTCCTCTCATAAAATGGTGATATGTGTAAATTAAAAATGTATTGTTTAGTTTGAAACCACCCGGCAATTTATTTTAAATGATATCCTATAAAATACATTTGATTAAAACCAATTACCTCAATTTTAGTTTCAAAGCCAACATCACTGTTCCAATTTGCTTAAGTATGTCTTCTGCGCAGGCACCTTTATAGTCAAACATCTTTGGTTGACCTATGACATTACCAAACTACGCTAAAGCTATGATGAGAGCTACTTGTTTTGCCAATAGTTGCCATGATACTCTGTCGTTAGCACGGTAAAAGTTGACTTGTACTTAATTAGGTTCTGAATCAAGATCAAAGCTTATAGAGAACGTCAATTCGCATTTAAAGAAAATGTTCTCGCATTTAAGTGCAGTTTAGAGTGGTAAATTACTACGGGGTAAACCTCTCAACAGCCATTCGATCGAGAATTTAACTCCGATTTCCACGTCTGCCTGCAAAACAGTTAATACGACTTTAGACATCGTGCCTTAATCAGTGAATTTAGTAAATTTGCATAGAGGCCAAGGTAGAAGGAAGGCCTAGGTTACTTTTATCTTATCGGTGTCACGCAAATGAAAGTGCTTCACTCTAGTAGCGAGATTTGGAACCTTAAATTTAATTCCGCTTTGATATCGTTCATATCGACAACTATGAGAATCTCCCATTATAGATAAGATTACTGATTCATTTCTGTAAGTTTTATTTATTATGTTACCATCTGCATCGGTGGACACGTAGACTAAACGTCGAGCTCGTCTAGTATGTTTTGTCTGTAACGGAAAGGTCGGGTCTCTGGTCCTGGCAGGTGCGTCTATAAAGGTTTTTTTCCGTGCTTCATTCATACAAATGTGGGCACATTTCCTGTGCAGCTAAGTGCAGATTTCCTATATGGATAATAATACGTAGTTAGAGGGTTTGGGAGGGACTAGTGTATATTTGCGTATACTTTTTTATTTAAACTTCACTGAAAACTAGGAAAACTACGACCTCCACTATCACCAAATTACGCCAAAGTTTCCATGATAGCTTCTTGTTTCGCTAATAGTCACCATAATATACGGTTGTTCACACTTGTACTGAGCTACGTACGGGAACATCGGCCTTGTGTATGAAGAATAGTCACTTAAGATTGGTTCATACTAAAACAATTATGACAAAGACTTTTTCGTTTACTAATTAGTAATTACACGTTTTTCTTTAAGTTTGTTTTCGAATTCTCTGAGTAATACGTAAAAATCAATATTATAGCTCTATACAATTATAACTAACGGTAACAGAGTCCTTCAGGGGAGGAAACTAGACGTGTGGGAAGCACCGAAAACTTCGTCTTCACTTCGAATATTCTTCATCTTTGACTTCGATTCGAAAGTACAATTTTGGATTCGAAAGTTACAAAGCTTCGCCAGTAAAAATATTTAAAGTTAAAATACACATTTATATATATATTTTTTTCCATTTTGTGCATTTTTGTAGCCTTCATTAACCCTAAAAGGTAGCAAGCTTATATTTTTGGTTCTACTATGGCGCGGCTTATAAGAAAGAGCCACAATGTCGAGGTAAGATGATATCTTTCAGGGTAAACGAAGCATATATCAGTGTTAAAATTACAAAATATAATAGAATTAAACTACATAATAGTTTAATTTATCGGCTTAGGACGAAATATAACATTTTGTAAATTATATTTAATAGCTAATTTTATTTTTAAATTAAGTATTTGAACTTGGTTTCGGTGGTAAAATGGTTGCCCTAGTGCACAAACAAGTATACACTAGATCCTCAGCCTTATGGGAGTTAACGCTGCGCCCCTTGAGCCAGGTTGAGTCCATCAACACTGGGGTTCGCTAGTGTCAATGCTCAGTGATAAAAACCCTCCGAAATGTACAGTTGCTAAAAGACATGTTCATCATAAAGGGAACATTGTAATCGTAATGTGCAGTCTGCTTAAGCTTTTTGTGAGGTAGGATTATGTGAAGAGGGGGTTGGGTCTCTAGCTGAACCTAGCTTCGTGGAAGCTAGCCGATCGACTCGAGAACGAAACTATGTTTATAGTGAGGTTTTTTTTTTCTTGTCTGTGCCCTAGTGTCAATTCTACACTTTTCTAATACAGACACAAGGATACAAGGATACTATTACAGTGTGATACTACTTTTGGTTCGAGCGGTATTATTACAGATCCAAGCTACGCATTATCCGTGGGGTGAGACAGGCTCTTAAGGGGGTCGCCTTCCCCGATCACTGAGACGCGTTGCAGGTGTCCAAAAAAAAAAATCCCGCGTCATTTAAGAAATCATTTGCTATTTCAAAATATTATTCATGCTCAAAATAAAGCTAGCTGTAAGTTATCAATAAGCCCATATAAAATTAAAAAACCTGGCATTTTAATTTTAACAAATTGAAATATATATTTCAGTAATATTCATTATAGCTGTAGCAAGGAGAACTATGAAATTATAATATAAGGAACGTAATTAGATGTTACACTTACTTACTGTACCTATTTTAATTGACTTCATAATTCTTGATAAAATTAGGTCTTTCCTTAAATAAATCATCTTGCACGTTATGTTTCTTATTTTTATGTTGACTTAGTTGGCCAAAGAAGTTATACCAATCAATTTAACTAAATGTAACATCTAAGTAGGTGACCTGGTGGTTTAGGGGTAAGGTGTCAGACTTCTGTGCTGAGGGTCCGGAGTTCAATCCTCGGTCCCGGCACAGATTTACACTTACTTACTGTACCTGTTTTAATTGACTTCATAATTCTTGATAAAATTAGGTCTTTCCTTAAATAAATCATCTTGCACGTTGTGTTTCTTATTTTTATGTTGATTTAGTTGGCCAAAGAAGTTATACCAATCAATTTAACTAAATGTAACATCTAAGTATGTTCCTTATATTATAGTTAATATATATTAAAAAATAGTTAATATTATTATTATTAGCATCGTGTCTTACTACCCGTTCGGGTTATACGCACTTATGCCAATGTGTAATGGTAGGGTGATTGTGAGATGAAATGGAGGACCTACAGTTTAACGTGGAATCCGAACCACGGTGGAGGCCTGGCATTCCACACATTCACAAGTTGTGATTAATAAACGTCTTGTCAGACGTGAAGGAAGGGTTTGGTAATCAGATAAATCTGTGCCGGGACCTAGGATTGAACCCCGGACCCACAGCACAGAAGCTTAACACCTTACCCCTAGACCACCAGGTCACCGACATCAAAAATAGTTAAATTAGCTTGTTTTCAAAGACGTTTTACTCGTAAATATCGCAGTTTTGAGACCGAAGAAAAATGTTGAAAGCATAAGATATAATCTAGCCTTCCTCGTGGCTTAACAAACTCACAACAGAACATTATAGGATAATCGAAGATTGTTTTAGTTGTTTGGAAGCGTCAGAACTGCTATTCCCGTAAGAAATAATAGCGGTGTGAGCATATTTTCCTGCAAGACTTACTGCTTTTTTTTTGGTGGAACTAAATTATAGTAGAATTCTGATAGTAAAAACTGTTAGAAAATATTTTTACTGTCAACTATGATAACATTTTTCAATATTATTAGTAGGTCTATTATCACATAGTCATTGTGACCGCTCCGGATCACATGATGACGTATGTATGCATTAAAGTAGAGCTAGCAACCTTTCTGCTGTCAGTTAAGGTTCTTCTTATTGAAATTCGACAGTATATTATTATACCCTGGGATGGTTTCATAAAAATAGTTTTTTCTCTCATCTTGATACTTTATGGTGACATGTGTCGCTGCTGCGCCGAGGCAAGGAAGGGTATTATTCTCCAGCACCGAATAGAACGGGTGGGCGTGGCACTCAGGGGCTGCTAGGCTAGCGCCGATATCGATTCTCTCGAGTTGGCCAGGTATCAACCCTCTCTCTCGCGCGCGTCGTGTCAAGGCCATTTCTCCCTACTCTCTCTCTCTCGACAACCATATCGTGTGCAAGGAAAACAACTGTTTGATTCTCTGAAATATATTATAGACGGTAAATAACTATAAAAATAGCTTTTGGGAGCATTAAACTAAATAATTTAGTGTAGCCAACTTTGATAAATAGTTACTAGAATAATTTAATCTTTCAGCTGTCAAGATTTACTTAATAGTATATCAAAAGCGGCAGATCATTTAGTCTACTGGTTTACTGGCGATCAGTAGATATTATAGAGAAAGATAAGAGAGAGAAAGAAAACCAAATATAAATAGCTAATATCAATAAGCACTACCAAATTGCATGAGACTTCCCAATTAAATTCGGATACATTTTCTCTAAAATTATACCTTCCTCATCCCTTCCCCATTGGCGTAACTATTCGGGAATCGTGGGTGGATAATAATACGCGAGGCTCACAAATACCTATATTATTATTATTATTATTATTATTATTATTATTATTATTATCCTACTGGCATTTACACTTCGTCAAAAGTGACCGTTGCAGAGCATATAATCTAGCCTGAAAAACCTGTTCCAATAACTTCAGTAACTGTGCTTCTACCTCCTTGTAGCGATCTCATTGGATATATACTGCTATGCTTGGGATGTGTTCCACAAATAACTTTGATAGATGGTCTCAATGTTGGTTGGATGCAAGAATTTAAACTTAGCGAATATTGAACGTTGTTAGCTATCCGGAGTAATTATTTACTAACAATTAATTTAAAGATAATAATCGATTAAGTGAAAACTTTGGTCCATAATGTGCGGGCTTTTTACGCGTATAATAAAAATAATAAGGCGTCCTGTGCGGTTTTCAAGGAATGAATCTAGCCCAAAAATATATTAGCACTAAATAGATATAATTTTTTCCCCCCCCTCCTATGCTATAGACTTCGACAGGAGTGTGTGGTGATAAGAAAAATAAAGAATTCATACTAAAGTGTGCATTTAAATTATTACGAGCGTTAATATCAATTATTTTTGTTTGATCGACAAAATTACAATTATTGCGTAAAGTGCAAATTTATGTGAAATATGCATTTATCATGAGTTTACAATATGATTGAGAAAAGTAAAAAAAATACCTACCCCTGGAGGGACTCGAACCCTCAATCCCCGGCTTAGGAGGCCGATGCCTTATCCATTAGGCCACAGGGGCTGTTGAGACATTGAAAGCGCGACACATATGTTAAGCTAAGCGCACGAAACCTTAGTCTTATGGATGAAATTCTTTTGATGTGTATTATTAACATTAACATTAGCATTCAATAAAATGCATATATTATAAAAACTAAAGCTTTGATAATAATAATAATCATTATTATTATAAAGTTACTGAAACGACGTCTCTAACCCGAGAATTTAGGAGTTTTAATCTCAACACGGTGCAATGGAGGCGGCCATTTACAACGTGTGATTACCCATCCTCGTTCCAGGCAAATGCTAGGTATTTTCCTTAAACTAAGCCTAACTTGTACGGTTTTTGTTTATTCGATTACAAATTGTACTTAGAATATTAGTGCTGTGTATATGATATATACACACAGCAATAATATTGAATATATATTAATATATTATATATATGTACATAGGGCTATTATATAATAGGTCATTGACGTTATTTGTTTCGTTAATTATCAAATTTAAATTATTATTTATTTTTGCAATTGAGCTTGCGTGAAAGGTCAAAACTATAGGTGTAGTTAATATATATATATTTTTTTTTNATTTTTTTTTAATTAAAGATATTTATTGTGCACTTTCTGAACCAAAAGATTATATCAGCACAAGACTTGCAATCTAACTTTTAAACTGACTCACCATATAACAGCTAGTACGTCATTCATTTGAGTACTATTTCTGGTTAGTGAAATGTGTGGTGCTGATATGTTATATCAGTGGTATTCAACCTGGGTACGCGTACCCTCACAGGTACGCGAAGACATTTTAAGGGATACGTAAAATTTAAAAATATATATATATTTACACACACATATATCACTTAAAGTGTATTATTTTGGATGCATTTTTAAAAATCTATTTTAAATGTTGATTACAGAATATGCGTAACTTGCATTATGCACTAACAACTTTGAGGGTTCAAAGTTGAAGATAAACTATATCTTGTAGTACCTTACGCGAAAAAAAGGTTTAGTACCATTGTGTTATATTATAATGACCCACCTCGGTGGCGTAGTTGGCTAATGCGCTAGTTTCGTGTTGAGCTAGACTGTTGAGGATGGGGAGATCGAGGTTTGAATCTCGGTCGGGTGAATTGGGGGTGGTTTTCCCTAAATTGTTTGCCACTTTTCCTCCACGCAAATGCGTGTTCACTTCCTCTAAATTCAACCTTCCCAATTCCAAATCCATTAGCGTAATTTGTGCTTAAGCGTATAACCCGAATGGGTAGTAAGGCGCTGTGCTAAATAAATATATTATAGTTGATGCGTGGATAATTCCTTATAGAATGCCTTGTAGTACTGAGTTTTGGTGTTTAATAAATTATATTATATTATTATTATAAATTATAATACTATAAAGCCACATGGCTGATTCACTCACTGACATTAATGTTTACCCACTTCCAGATGAGCTAGAAACTTGAAATTTGGCAAACTTATAGCTTCTAGCCTGTTACCGACGGGAAAATTTCAAAAAGTAAAAAATTAAAATTTTTAATTTTTAACCCCCCAAATAAATCAAAATGGCGGAGCAACTTTAAAGTCGGTGCGGATATTTCTTTGGAGGTCTCATATGGCTAAAAACGGATTGCACCAGCAGCTACGGAGTTGGCAAACCCACTCGGGGTTTGGGGCAAAGCGAGTATATATAGATATACATATACACTTTCACACACCCCTTGTTTTCTTACGAATGGTTATATCTGGCAGCTGTAAGAAGCTACTGGATCTACTTTTACGTATCCATACGTCAAGTTATACGAACTGTATTGGAGACGTTTGATAGGCTATTATGAATTCCTGTAAAAATAACTAAATATTATCAAAGGTGATCGCACAAAGTATGTTTGTATTTTCTTAGAAGTGTTTTAAATGTTCATTCGATATAGAATCAAGGTATGGCTACATAATTGGTGAAGTGTAGATATATTCTTGAACTCTTTGGTTGTGTTCATACATTCTTTACAAAATAAAGAGTTTTATTTCTAGACTAATATTTTGTATGTTAAGTTATAAAAACACCTATTAATTTTGGTGGTCAGCTATATCAAGATACAAGTGTGAGTATAATACTTTTCAATTTACTATTTTATGTACTATAATATATCTTGTTGCCACAACCGCAAAACGAAAAACATTATAGCTTTATTAATATTATTTGTTATTTAATTAAGTTTAGAAAACGTTAAATCATACAGTAATACTTAGGAAAGTATTATTAGGATCGTTTGATGACACTTTTTTTAATTGATAATATAGTGTTACCAAGCAAGTAAAAATTATTTCCGAATATTTTGACATTACCTACTAACTTTAAGCCAATGATTGCAATAAAGAACCTTCTGCTTGCTGTCACTTTACACCCTTCCAACCACGAGTGCCCTATAGTTCCTTGTTGCATGCAATGCTGGTGTTTTATATCTATAAAATTGGGCAAGTGTAGATAGCTTCTTGTTGCACTCCGTGCCGGTGTGCGTTACGTCACCCCCCGACTCCTGGTAATGAGCAGGTAATGAAGGTAATGCACTTAGCAGTGATTCCATCTGTCTATAAGTGCTTCTTTACCCTAGACAGAGACGGAGCCTTAACTTTAGTCCGAACTAACTTTAATACGGTTTACTTTCAGTTGGGTGCGTTGGTAACCCTGACTTCGTTACCGGCCGAGTTGGGTTGTGTG
>CABFWB010003811.1:36479-67497 GCA_902151455.1 Timema bartmani | reverse complement strand
TGGTCAGATATAGTGTTTACAAAGCACTATATCTTCTGGTATGGACTAGAGCAAGTTGTTACTTTCATTGATCTGTCTCACTCTGGTCAGATATAGTGTTTACAATGCACTATATCTTCTGGTATGGGCTAGAGAAAGTTGTTACTTTCATTGATCTGTCTCAGTCTGGTCAGATGTAATGTTTACAATGCACTATATCTTCTGGTATGGGCTAGAGAAAGTTGCTACTTTCATTGATTTGTCTCACTCTGGTCAGATATAGTGTTTACAATGCACTATATCTTCTGGTATGCGCTAGAGAAAGTTGTTACTTTCATTGATCTGTCTCAGTTTGGTCAGATATAGTGTTTACAAAGCACTATATCTTCTGGTATGGACTAGAGCAAGTTGTTACTTTCATTGATCTGTCTCAGTCTGGTCAGATATAGTGTTTACAATGCACTATATCTTCTGGTATGGGCTAGAGCAAGTTGTTACTTTCATTGATCTGTCTCATTATGGGCTAGAGCAAGCTGTTACTTTCATTGATCTGTCCCAGTCTCATTTATGGCTCTGATAAATATGAAAGTATCAGAGGTATGAATGATAATAGTAATAATATTCAATAAACAGCCAGTCCCTGTGATTAATGGAGTGAAGGGGTCGCTTGTAGGGTCAGTTGGTGGCTTGGCCGATTGATGTGGAATAGTAACTTCTGGATCAATGAGCAAAGTAACGGGAAACTACATCACCCATCATTTCCCTAGTACGCCTCTTCAGTGCTGCCTAGGCTTTACAGCCTACGGTGGAACTGTTGAGGATCCAACCAACATTCGGGTTGAATAGTATACATACATATATGTATATTACCTATATACAAAAGTGATATATATCGTCTTATATACTATATATTAGTACTAGGTTGTTTTTTAAATTCTATCGGTACCAGTTTGGATAAAGTTTTTACTATTACGATTCTTGTTTCTCAGTTTTATATTACAAAAACTAACCTGAAGCCATAAGGTTACAATTGTTTTAGTATTTCTAGAACTATATTTTTTACTATCACAATACTTCCCCCCTCCTATGGATCAGGAGAAAGTAGATATGTTTGTATTTTACTAAAAGGTTCTTAATACCAGAATTATAGTGTTGTTGTCAATCCTGTGTTGTTATTGTTCTGTGTTACGGTATGAGAGTAGGGAACTCAAGTTAAGGTCGGTGTTTGTGCAGTGTTTATAGAAAAACATTTTTTTGCCCAAAATAAATTAAATGTTGCTTCGGTAGAAACATAGAGTATAGTTTTCTTCACATGGTAATATTGACAGTTGTTGAATATCTGTCATGAGCATAGCGGCATTAGATGAGAAACTTTTTTAAATGAAGATAAAAAAGTTGTCATTAAATTCCAGGACACCCTGGAGAGATATTCAACAACTGTTGATATCACCGTGTGAAGTCAATTAAACTCTTTGTTTGTACTGGAGAATTATTTGATTTAGTTTGATCAAAAAGGTTTTGATGTAAAAACGGCAAAAAACAAAAATAGTGGCCTTTTATCTACATCCTCACCTTAAGGATATACTCGTTAAATACTTTTAATTATAACCCTCGCACATTAAAAGCGAACACGCGTGGAATGGGTGCATGCATTGTTCCTAATGGACATTAGGGAGTGATTGCTTCTTCAAATATTTCAGACATTTGCATTTAATTATTTGTCTTTCATCTTTATAATAGGCGTCAAATGACTAAACAAATATTTTTTACCAGAATTTATTTGCCGAAAGAGTTGGCACGTTGATGTTAAGTCGGAGTACATGAATGTTAATGAGTGCACGTAATTGGTCACCGAACTGAAGTGTTAAGCGAACTTAAAACATAATCACATTTACTTTTTAAGGCAGTTGTAGCTGGTTATGTACAGTTAGAAAAGGTTTAATAGATACTCAAACACATAGCTAAGATAATAATATTTGGGCATATTGATACTTCCTTAGCTCAGTTTGTAATACGTCTGCCTAAAGAATTAGAGGTTCCGGGTTTGATTCTTGGCATTTCCTAAATATTCATCATAGCTAAAATTTGGACTAACACTTTCACAGTTTTAAAACTAGATTTTTTTTTGTAAATCTTATTTTAATATAATCGCTACCCGAATCAGTGGCCGTATGGTCTAAACTACTATCGCAGTAGAACAAACTGCCGATGACGGCGAGATCGAGGTTCGAATCTTTGTCAGGTGTACTGAGAGTTTTTTTCACAAAATGGCTTTCCATCCTCCCTCTACGAAAATGTGGTACACTTCCTCTAAATATGAACCTACTAATCCCTAAAGCCATTAGCGTACTTAGTACATAAACGTATAGCACTAATGGAAACTAAGATCCGGTGCTTAGAAGAAGTTATTTAGCTCAGTGGATAGATAATTGAAATCTGGAAGCCTTATCATCATCATCATCATCATCATCACTTGGAATAGAACAGGGTCCTTTATAAAATCTTGTGATCATAAAAAGATATCCACGGGAACAACCCTCGCGTTAAAAATATCTGAATAAAATAATAGTAATAATAATAATAATAATAATAATAATAATAACAATAATAATAGTAGTAATAATAATATACTAAATCTTATATTTGCAACCTGAATCAGTGCAGCGAGCCATTAATCAACGTCGGCTCTTTCGGGCAAACTTTGTCAGTTCGCATCTGCTTTTCCTCCTGATAATAAAATCCCACCCCCTCCCCCCCTTACGTCCAAAGAAATTGTATTCGTCGGGATCATAAACAATAAATATTAATCAACTGAGTATGAGTATATCAATCATAAATAATTTGTGGTTAAAATGGGTGTCGTGGCTTTATTCGAAACCATAATAAATAATCTGTGATGTTAGATAGTGTTTGAGCCGAATTCTTGCTCTCATTACATTCTATAGTTACATTCTATCTCGGTAAAAATAAAGGTTTATAAATAATAAAAATAATTTTTACAACCAATATAAACACTATATTATTATTATTATTAATATTATTCTTTTAATATTGATTAATATTGACAGCTATATATATTACAGTATTACTGTTTTAAAGGTATTAAAAAATCGATTAATATAGACAGTTGTATACAGGATGTTCGGAACCTCACACCCCAAACTGCTCATATAATTTGTTTGAACCAAAAATAATACAAAATACCTATAAATTTACATCCGGTAAACTATGCTAATACATATTCTGAAAATTGAAAAATGACACCTGGACACGAGAATAGAACCAGGGAAAATATGAGTGAAGAATGACCCTGGGCACGAGACGAACCCAGGCATTGGCGTACTAAGCTAAAGGTCCCGGGTTCGATTCCCATGTCCAGGTGTCATTTTCCAATTTTCAGAATATGATATCTAGATGGAGTAATCCTCGCTAAAAGCATAAATAATAGCTTTGACTATTTAATTCTATGCTAATACAATTAAATTGTGTTCAAAGTCCCGGCGTACAGCGCCTGGAGATCAAAGCTGTTCAAGCATGCGTGTACAGCGGGTTGCGTAGTAGTTGAGTGCGTGGCACTGCACACCTTGACATCTTGGAGCACGGCAACAGAAAATACCACAATTAATAGTAAACAACACACCATTCCATCTAGAAATGGGAATACGTTCTGGGGGTCATCATTAATGGTCCTACACCACATAAAGAGCTTGCCATTAACTACACGTGCAGTGTCACGCGCCTAACTCCTATTCAACTTGTTGTACGCGCATGCTTGCACAGCTGCTCTCCCGGCACTGTACGCCGAAACTTTGAACACAATTTTGGCGCATGAATAAATGAAAGTAGTTTTAGTAACTTTTGTAACGGTCAAATATTTTTTCTTTTTATCAGATTCCTACTATAGTAATTTATAACAACGCAATGGTCTAAGGCATCACTTTCATTTTAGACTGGCCTACTGAAGACAGGGAGAACCGGGCTCGAATCTCAGTTTGGTCTAATTGGGATGATTTCTCCTTCTACGCAAAAGCGGGTATATAACCTCTAAAATGGTTCCTTCCTCGTCCCTGCCCCATTAGATTAATCATAATATATGAGTACAGGTAGTGAGACGAGGAGATGAAAAAAAAATCATCGTCGTTGTTAGCAAATATTATCATTATTTAATATATTTATTTTAAATTCATTTTCTAAGACTTCAAATATTCGTTTAGTAATTTAATCTTTCTAATGAAATTGTAACTTTGGAAGCTGAGTTTCATTTCCAGGCCAGCTGGTGTCCTAAAGGTGACTTTTACTCTCCTGCTTTCGCCAGGTGAACGATGAGATAGTATCATAACATTCATCCTCATCCTGATTCTTTATATTATTTAATCATTAGTAGCTGGCACCTCGAGAATAATCTGTGATATATAACAAATATATTAGTTATATTATTTAAATTAAAAAATGCCACCTGGACATGGGAATCGAACCCAGGACCTTTGGCTTGGTCAATAGTGGCTGCGTTATCTTTTTTTGTTTAACACCAAGACAATATCAATGTTTCGATTAAAAATAAAAAATGGCAAATAATACCATGCCAATGTGAATCGTCAAAAATATCCATTCACCATTTGCTTTTTATGCGTCAATAATATGTCCACTATTAATATTTTCGCGAGATACCCCACTTTAAAACGCTCGAAGCCCCGCCGCCAAAGAGGGTTCCCCCATCACGTCGCCACTTCTCCTCCGTTCGCACGCCCGAGCGCCCGAACCAACAAACACCCCGGTTTTCAGACACGTTTTTTTAGGTATTAAATCCCTGCTTACATTCCATTATATGGGGGTTGTAGATAAACTCTTCGCAAACAGATAGCGCTTTAAAAAATCACTCTATGACCATTATTGGCAGTTTCCAAGCAGTTTTTCGGGAACACCTGTTTTTACATATTCGCGATTTGCGCAAAGAGTTATAATTATTTTTACACGAAATTTTTATTATAGATAGGCACCAAGAAGAGCTACAATTTAAGCCCCCAAAACAAGTTCCCGTGACAATTAAAACCACTGTAATTAAATGTCAAAAAATGGCAATTTTTCGCGGTTTTGATTTTTTATTGAAAAAAGTTGTGAACCAATTTCAATCGACCAGGGCTAATTTTTTTCGTCTTTTTAATTGCTATCACGGATTTTTTTGTTTAAAAAAAAGTTTTCACACCTTAAAAGTGAAAATACCAGTTTTCGGCACTTTTATGAATTTTTTTAACGTTAAAGCTACAAACCGATTAAGTCCAAAGTATATACATTCAATTTCTACGATTTTTCTCCTAATTATCTCGTTGAGAAAGTGGATGGTTAATTTATTTTAAGAAATGAATGTTTTTCCGCTATCTTACCTGGACTATTATCTGATAGCTTGTGATCATAATTGACCAATCATATTAAGCTGACAATTTCCACACGTCCATCACAGACTCTGCTCTAAAATATGATTGAAGAATGACCCTGGTCACGGGATTACTCCTAAATAGATTAGAGAAATGGCGTATTAAGCCATAGGTCCTGGATTTGTTTCTCGTGTACAGGTGTCAATTTTTTAGTTTCAAAATATTATATTCAGACGTGGCTAGAACCGTAGCTAGCAAATATAGTAGCATTGCTATTTAATCAATCAAAATATATTAGTATTGCCAGTCAATCACGCTTAGGTAGACCTATATGACCCGAATTCATCTATGTGTGGCGGGTAAACGTTCATCAAGGTGCCACATAGTGTATCACTCGCATCACGACACGCGTCTGGGTATATGACTCGTATGCATATATGTGTGGCGGGTAAACGTGTATCAAGGGGACACGTAAGAGCTCAGCTTACAAAATCACTGCAACAGTGAACCTCAAGTTATTCGTATGATAAGAACTATATACATACTCCCGCCTCTGTGGTCTAGTGGTTAGAGAGCCAGAGGTCCCGGGTTTGATTCCCTGGCAATTTCAGATTTTTTCTGTGAAGCAGTGGGGTTTAAAACGGAGTCAAAATAAGCCTCGTGAGGACAAATGAGTAGCTGCAGGAATACATAAGTAGTAACTCCGGTCTAGAAAACTGAGATTAGCTACCGGAAGGTTTGTTGTGCTGACATCATGACACCCACATTATCATCGCTAATGGCAATAGCAGCTCGGTAGNTATATATATATATATATATATTGCAGTCACGTTGATAACATTTTAGCATGTTATTTGTGTTATTTTATAAGCATTGATACTATTTATCAAAAGGGATGATTGCAGATTACATGAATTGAGCTATGAATTTATGAAAATTGTTTTAGTAGCTTTTATAACTGTCCAAAATATCGCCTAGCGATCTAAATTGGAATAGACTTCACTTCATTTTAACCTTCCATAAGTTCCATAATATAACTTATAGAGATTCGAACCAGAGCTTCTCGAAATGTGCTTCAGTTAACATCAGAAATACAATTACCTCGAGGTTATCGACTGTGTTCGAGGTGTATGCAATCGTGCGAAACATTTCAATATCTGAGCCACTCACTTCAGTGGCCGCATGGTCTAAGGCGCTACTCTTGTAGTGGACTAGACTGTCGATGATGGGGAGATAGAGGTTCGAACCTCTTTCGGGTGTATTGAGAGAGATTTTTCCAAAATGGGTTTCCACTCACCCTCCATGCAAATGCGGGTACACTTCCTATAAATATATAATTCATAATTATTAAAACCATTAGGGTATTTATTACATAAGCGTACGACCCTCAAGGGTGGTAAGACGCGATGCTAAAAAAATATTTGAGACGTCATTTTTTTGATTAGCAAACACTCGTTTATTATACGTGAATATGGAAACTACATACATGGACACAATTGGTTTTAAAAAGTACGTTCTATTTAGAAATTGTTTGTTAAATAAATCCATCCCTGCTCATTTACTTAGATTAATGAAAACAAACAAACTTGTGTAGCTTCCACGACTTGTTAAATTATTCAATTGTATCACTTCAAACAGATCGTATCGAGTTAGACGTTGACTTTCAGATATATTTACTCGCGTCACTGGTCAGGCGGTACTAGGCGTCAGAATTGCAATATACTGTACTAACGATTAAAAATAGGTTCAAATATAGGCCATGTACTGTACATTGAAAGGAGAACATCCTCTTTCCGAGAAAATGTGGGTGCCTTTGTTATAAGTGACTATTCTCCTCCTTCAGGTCCTATAAATCGAACTTGTGAGAAAGCCTTGTATCAGAATGTATGATGTAAACCAAGATAATTAAAAAAAAAATCTTAACTAGCCCAAAACAAAGAACATTTTAAATAAAAAAGTTTATTTAATTTATAATCTAAATTTAAATAAAAACTCTAATTTTATTTTATGTACAGGTTACATACGTATGAAATCCTCGACCTACGTGGTTAATTCTTTCCGTTTAACATGATAGAGCTAATGGTATAATACATAATATTGCACGTCTGAGCTACATCATTCGTAGCTCAGTTTGTGGAAAGATCATCCAGTACTAATGTACCGTTGTCCAGGGAACGCCCTAATGTACTAATCGTACATCTTTTCCATGGAGGCTCTTTCCATGTCCTGACGTGATGAGGGGATGATGACAGTGAATATTTGGGTGTGGAATCAGTGGAAACACTTAAAACTAACTTAAGACTAACTAACCAAATCCTCGCGACCATTGGGGTGGTTACCATTACGGGAAAAAATTACCCAAGGTACCAGCCACGAATCGAACTCGGGACTTCTATGGACGTAGCCGGGTGCACTGACCACTACACCACCGGGCCGGTTAATTGAATTGTGTTGACATGCGATATATTTTTGACACAAAAATTATTTTCAAAGGATAGTTAAAAATAAACAGGTTCTGGAAAAAGCTTACACTTGTACAACTTGGGAGATGGAAATGATCTTTAATACGGATAAAGCAGCATCAGATATCACATTCGTAAATTTCGAAAAATGACACCTATACATGGTAATTGAATCCAGGACCCTTGACTTAGCACGCCAATGCTTTACCAGTGAGCTATCCAAGATTTGTCCCACATTCAGAGTAGTTATTCACTCATAGTTTAAGACAGAGTCTGTAATAGATTTGTGAAAATAATCGGCTGTAGTACGGGATGAATACTGAATATATCAGTGGCAGAGCATTGGCACACTAAGTGAAGGGTTCCGGGTTTTAATACCGTGTCCAGGTATCATTTTTTTAAATTTTCGAATTGGCAGGTTATGCTTAAGAAAGAATTTTTTTTTGAGAAAATGACTTGAGCTCATGTAAGAAACAAATAAAATGGCAAATACACTATCAGCTGTGTTTCAGATAACTAGTAACGCTCTCTATTATGTTTAAAGTTACGCTCGGTAGATGGCTTTGTTAGTCTAAAGTTCAAGTACCGCAACCGCACACATACGAATCCACGTAACTCGAATCCGTGCAAGTCAATGACTTACTGTAGTTAAATTTTGTTACATTTATATATCTAGTTACTAGAGTCTAGGCTACTATGTGAATATTTATGAAATATATGATAAGGCTTGATTAAGATTTGAGGACAAGTTAGAATTTAACAGGGGTGGGAATCTGCACATCTTATTTGCGGAGGGGAGAGTGTAAGGTGGAGAAATAAAAGTTTACGGTTTATTTCACCATTTTTATAAGACATGGTAAAACCTGCTTTTTCTTACAAGCTTTCAAATCAATTTAAATATATTTGACAATAATGAAACTATTTCTATACCTTCTATCTATAAACGTGGTGCCGGATAAATTTATCAAAAGCAAATATAAGTCTATTTGTCTTAATTTTTTTATTAATATATGTTTATATGGTTGATTATTAAGGGGGAGATGTAGAGGACGCGAGTTAAGGGCAATGTTTTTGCAGTTTTTATAGCAATTTTTTTTGGTCAAAATAAATAAAATATTGATCCAGTAGAAATATAAATTTTAATTTTCTTCACACGGTGATATCAACAGTTGTTAAATATCTGACAAGGGTGTCCTGGAGTTTAATGACAACTTTTTATCTTAATTTAAAAAGTTTTTAATCTAATTTCGTTATGGTGGTTACAGATATTAAACAACTGTTGATAACAGCATGTGAAGAAAATTAAATTATATATTTCTACTGGAGAAATATTTTATTTATTTTAACCGAATAAAAGTTTTGCTATAAAAACTGCAAAAATACTGTCCTTAATTTGCGTTTTCTACATTCCCATCTTAAGAAAGGATAGTTGTAAATTACGTGTTGTTTGAGAAAGATATAGTTTTTCAATGACAGGATTTCATAAAACTCTTCAACATTTAAAGATAAGTTAGTTTAAACATAGTTTTAGTGAATTAAACAAACATTTTTATTTATTTTTTAAAACCATCCCTAGATCGAAAATTTGAATAAAATGACTATAATAGAAAATTTGAGAAAATATATACGATTTCGTATGATTTATGTTATTATATGGAAGAGTCTTTCACAAAACATAAAATAAAGTTGAATTGAATAATAAAATAAATAAGTATGTGCTTGTACTCACAGATCAACACTCCCTCCCAAAACAGATTCCATTTCTTCTCGTTCTTCGTTTCTATTAATCAGTTCTTGTCGGCTGACTTTTTTCACCCTCATATTTAAATTCACTCCCTTGTGATATAGATCTTGTTTGAACCGATAATCGATCAAAGATTTGTTTAATTCACTTTTGGCCTACTGCTGCTCAGGAAGATGACATTTTAAATTAGATTGTTTTATACTTGCAGGTAATAAAAAATATAGTTTTGATTTGATGTCACTTCACTTTAGGTGTCACTGTGTGTCCAAACACAAAAAGGTTTAGTTTTAAAATGATGTTAGATTTATATAACTAATACATTCCTTTGAAATAAGAATATATGTACACATTAAAGTTTTAAAAAAATAACACTTTTAACTTGAGATTATTACAAGTAACTGTAAGGTCGTGGCGTTATTAATATAGAGAAATACTTGCTACGAAACCTCCACACGACAGTTTTGTTGTTGTTGATGGAGACTGTTCGCTACAAACGCTTATTCTTAACTCGAAGAAATCACAGCGTCATGTTAGATGTCTTTATATATGTGTCCTATACTTGCGTCACTGCAGTCTAATACAACTAATTAGCAAGAAAGATAAACATCGGTAATAGCGATGGAGCGAAGGGAATATGAACTCAGCCACAGACTATTTATAAATATTTTGAAGCTATTTTTAGAGTTGTTGGTAGATACATTTTTAAAACTGCATTCGTAAATAATATCTAAGCACCTGCACAGCAATAATAATAAATTATAACAACATGTATTTTTAATTAGCACCGCATCTTACTAGCCGTTGGGTTTATATGCCTATGTACTAATTATTATATTGGTTTTAGGGATTAGAGAGGTTATATTTATAGGAAGTGTACTTGTATTTGCGTGGATGGAGAGTGGAAAGCCATTTTGTAAAATACACTCTCAGTACATCTGACCGAGATTCGAACCTTGATCTCCTCATCATCACTGTGAAAGTAACTCCTTAGACCATGCGGTCACAGAAGTGGGTAACATTTTTTATTAAGATGGGTGACTTGTAGTCTATAAAATATTATTTTAATTACTAATTATAGTTATGCATAAAAGATAAACTCGTATATTTATAAATTAACCAAAATAAATTCACTAATGAAATAATTACCTACCTGTTCACTGCATTTATATTTAGCACTGCGTCATACTACCTGTTCGGGTTGTACGGATATGTATTAATTGCGCAAATGGGTTTTTGAAATGACAAAAGTTGAATTTACTGGAAGTGTACCCGCATTTACGTTGATGGAGTGTAGGTTAAACAACCCTCAATATACCTTACCGGGATTCTAACCCCAACCTTAACATCATCAGAAGTCTATTCTTCTGTGAGAGTTACACCTTAAACCATTCGGCCACTGAAGCGGATATGTATACTGTAGTGCTATTAATAATGTAAACTACTCTTTAGATACCCAATTTTGAATAAATTTATCACAGCCACTTTCGGACAGTTTCAAATGTTCAAATATCAATCATCAGTAAAACTACTCTCGATTTTAGATCAATAATTAAAACCACGATATTCTCTATAAAACCCCTAAATATCAACGTTAAACGAAATCCATCAAACAGGCAGGTATACATTATTGTAGAACCCCCTTTTTTGTGTTCTAGGGCACATCCATCCATTATAATCTCATAAAAATCACATCAAGATCCATTATCTTATCAAGGTCAAAAATGTTAACAGTTAAAATATCATGTAAAAGCTCTATGTTGTGAAACCATTAAATAATAAAATTATGAGTATAAACAATTTTCTTTGGTGGCAATTTTTTACGCTTTAATTATTTTTGTAAAACAATAGTGATATCTGCCGATAACGAGGACATCGGGGCTCGAATCCCACTTAGGTGTACATAAGAGTGATTTTCCTAAATGGTTTTACACTCACCACACACACGAATGAGCGTAAACTTCTTCTAAATTAAATATTTATCATTCCCTAACTATATAGCGTAGTTAGTTTATAGACGTATAACTGAAACGGGAAGCTGAGTTTAAAAAAAAAAGAGTTGATATCTCATTTCATTGACTTGGTATCCAAGCTAACCCTACTTTTTACTTTCTCTCGACACCTTGGACAGGAAGTATTGTGATCGTCAAAATTATCCAACTCAAGATTTTGATAAAATGTCGACGTTTCATGAACCCCTGAAACAAAATATAAAAAGTTGTTTTCGCAATGCCGTCTCTCTGCCTGTCCGTCTTCTGTCTCTCTGCCTGTCCGTCTGTGTGTTTCTCTGCCTGTCCGTCTGTCTGTGCCTTAGGCTAGAGCCGAAAATATTTTACAGATTGAGCTAAAACTTGGAATCTGGTGTTTTTTTTAAATTAGATATCCAACCCTAAACCTAAAAATGGTTTACCGAAGAGAAAAAAGAGGAAACATCGATTTTCTCGAAACTCACTGTAACTATTTTGATTAAATTTCATATCTAGACACTATTTATCATTATAAATAAAATGGATGCTCTCATTTTCTCATGGAAATGAATTTGAGGTTACTTTACTTGGGGGGAGATTTTCCAGTTTTCATTATTTCTCCGTAACTTTTTGAGATATGAAATAACTTATCATTGTAAAGTTGCAGTACTATTAAAGATACAAATCTTTAATTTGAAATATATTTTTATAAAACCAAAAGTTTCTGAGCTATAAGCAAATATATATATTTTTTATTTCAGGTCTGTGAAAATGAATTTGATTTTTATGCTCTTTGGTGGACATAGATGTTTCTCTTTTCTCAATTTTTCTGTAACAGTGTTCTTAGTTTCTAATGCCCAAAATTAAGTAACAATATATATTATTTAATTTATTATCTTTGGTGTAATGTTTCAACAACAATATATAGACCAATTATTTCGTTTCACAAATCTTACGAGTTTTTAGTAAATGTATATTTAAGATAAAGACAGAAGAGAGTCGGTGCGGTGAATCGTACCATTCATTTATTCTAGTTGTAGGTGACCTGGTTGGTCTAGGGGTAAGGTGTCAGACTTCTGTGCTGGAGGTCTGGGGTTCAATCCTCGGTCCCGGCACAGATTTATCTGATTACCAAACCCTTCCTTCACCTACGACAAGACGTGTATTAATCACAGCTTGTGAGTGTGTGGAGTGCCAGGCCTTCACCGTGGTTTGGATCCCACGTTAAACTGTAGGTCCTCCATTCAATCTCACAATCATCCTACCATTCCACATTAGCGTAAGTGCGTATAACCCGAACGGTTAGTAAGACGCGGTGCTTAATAATAATAATAATAATAATAATAATAATAATAATAATAATAATAATAATAATAATAATAATAATAATAATAACTTATTCTAGCATTTATCACTGAAAAATTATCTATTATTTTGCTATACCTGTATTAATAACAGGACAAGCTATCGGCATATTTATATTATTTAGCTAGGGAGGAGAAAGACAGGATTCAAAGGAAATGTATACTTATTTGCATGAGACAATTTATAAACATTTATCTTAGTACACCCAGCTGGGACTCGAGCACTGACCTCCCATTAATAGCAAACCAAACTAGATGGAGATTAAATATTTGTCCGAATGCTCATCGAAATGTGTTTGGGTTCATTACTTTTTCGTGTAAATAATTATTAATGTATTTCTGTATTAATCAGGTATACTCTAAACATTCAAATATAAATATTAAGTTAAAGTTTGTAATTACACTAAAGATAAAGATTATAAAGACTAAAAAAATTTTCCGGTACCGGGAATCGAACCGGAGCCTCCTGGGTGAAAGCCAGGTATCCTAGCCACTAGACCATACCGGATGAAGTAAATTACATATGTAATAAATGAATAATATTTAAATCTTAGTTTTTATAAATAGTTTAAATTAGCTGATTGAATCTGTGCGTGCAGGAAGTTAATAAGCTAAAATATTATTTTAATTTTTTTTATGACAACCTATAATTTTAGGGACCATACATTGATCAAAGGAACGAAGTCACGCTATCCCTTATGGTAGCAATGATGAATGAGTTATGTACAACTAAGCTATTGACTTAGTTATTTTAATCATGATTTTGTCCAATAGCTTGTTGGCCCGATCTCGGACGAAAGTCGAAAGTAAAGTGAAATATTGTTATATTGAAAATATAAATCACTTAACTTATTATCAACATATAAATTTTGTTAGTTTTTACCATGCACACACAGTATACATACTATTTAGCTAAGCTTGAACAGAAAATAATTGAGCTAATATATTTTTATTTATATATATTTTTAAAACAAATAAATCATTAAGCATAAAAAAAACCAAAAATCCTCGAATTAATTCCAAAATTAATGATGAGATAGTAGGGTTTATTCGTTCTCCTGAGCAGATTCCAAAAATTGACCTAATTCCATCTTCCATACACTGATTAAAAGTGTTTCTCTGTGTAGTAGGCTCGGCAAACCTATAACAATATCAAATACATTTTTCTATATTAAAATATCTAATACTATACTAATTTTAAACTTATTTTAATATCAACGACTCCCGCTTCGGTGGACACTTGTTCTAAGGCATTACTTTCGCAGTAGACTAGAGCCGACGAAAGGGAGATCAAGGTTCGAATATCAGCTAGAAAAGTTACTATACCTCAGTTTTAGCTTATGTGGTGCTGACTGACAGCTCACAGCTGACTTCTGACGGCTTTGAAAAGCTACCAGACCAAATTATGTATCCCTACGCCGAACCATATGATCTGCAAAAAACATGTCTTTAGCAGTTGTCACTTCTGACAGACAAAATTTAGGTATATACCTAAATGTTGACTGTCAGAAGTCAGCTGTGAACTGTCAGTCAGCACCACATAAGCTAAAACTGAGGTATAGATCTACTCAATCCAAACCAACGAATAAAATATATGAAGGTAGAGTGTTTGGATCAAAAGGAAGAGGTAGGCCATGTAAGACGTGGCTAAATGTTGTAGATGAATGTGTGAAAAAGAGAAACATTAAGAGCTTTAAGAATAAAAGAGCATGTGTGGCTCGGTGTATGGATGTTGTTGAAGCGAAGGGAGTATGCAAGGATAGGGAAGTGTGGATGAAGTTAGTGAGGATGGATTAAGTAGGAGTAGTTGATTTTTGGGCTGCAGAGGAGTTGCTGCCGCACGAGTTGTTTACCTCTAAAGAGACAGTTGAATTGCGGCCCCACATTTTTAGAACCAAGTAGGAATTGCGGCCTCGGGATGTTGACCTAACCTAATCCAACCTAAAAAAAAAACCTTCAAATTTTTGCCCAAATCACTGAACTGCAATAAATGAGGAAGTTTGGATAATACGAGGGATGTCGACGTGAGACGATGATAGTTTCTATCTGAAATTTAAGACAGCGTGATAGAGATCACACTGCTAATTAGGTGGACGCAACTCAGACCACTCTCACGTGTGGGCCGCAAGTCGTACACGATTTCAAGATTAGGCCGCAACTCATACACGATTTCAAGATTAGGCCGCAACTCATACACGATTTCAAGATTAGGCCGCAACTCACCTACACAGACTTCTGAGCTATATGTACAGTCTTTTGCCTACCCCGTAAGGGAACGGTGTGATTAGGTATATTTGTGTGTATATATGCAATAGTTGCTGAGATATAATATAAATAGGAAATTTCCATTTATGTGAGGTATCCCTAAAGTCATTTCATGGTTAAATAAGAGTTGTTATTTTATTTATAATGTTAAACGGTGTCTTGAAAATAAATTTAATCAAATTCACTAGGGTAGATTCCTAAGGAAATATATATATATATATTTTTGCCCTTTATAAAAATTATGTTTTATTTTAGGGTTACATATTTAATTCTAAAAATTCCTCTGGGGAATCTTATGTAAGCCCTAGATACCAAGTCTTAAGCCGATCAGTAAAATGATTTAGGCTCTATGTTGATATACAGACAGACAGATGTCATCGCGTAAACTACTTTTCCGGTTTCATGGGATCATGAAAGATCGACTTTTATAAAAATCTTGAGCAAAATTTATTTTTGATGATCAGAATACTTTACCCTCCGAAAGGATAATACATAAGTGAACAGAAGGTCAAAGGAATGTTGAAGGGTCTTTGAAGGGTCTGCCCTGGACATACCTGAGGGTTGCCAAAGTGCACAGACGGAGGACCCGAGATCATTAACGCATGGATGACTCCCTACATAATCCTTTGTTGTTATTTACATAACACAGAACACAGGAAAAATGTATGTGAGTGACAGGTGTTTCACGTAACAGAGTGTTAATATAATCAACTGAAAAAACAATTGATAAATCCAGCTACTCATTCTGTGCTTAAGCAATACTTTATTTTTTTTTATCTTCTGTAATTCAAATGTTAGTCTAACCTTACCTAACCTAACCTAACCTAACCATAGGTACCTGTTATGAATACCAGGAGATGGGGGAGGTATTTCCCAAGAGAGGGGGTTATTTGTTTACCTACCCCCAAGCTCATGTTGGCTGTCCGAAGTCAAAAGGGGTGTGCACCTAAACATCCTTTTCTGACCACGCGAAACAAACCACGTGCACTTAAGACACAGACCGTGTGCACTTAGACATCCTTTTCTGACTGCCTGTGCATCTGGGCAACACCCCTTAGAAAGGTCGAGAGAAAGTAAAAATGGTGACGAACATAATGAGATCAGACTTGAACTAAGAACTTCTTAAAAATATTTTGGCGTTAGGAATACGCGTACATTTAGATTACTTGTTTAGGGATGAGTTTGAAATCATGCATATAAACCGAACGGGTAGTAAGACGTGGCAAGAAGAAAAATAAAGAAAGAAAAAAATGGGAATTTTATGTATATATTAAAAACCAATAATTCAAAATGGTGTGTCATGCCCGTGTACAGATTGTCGAGTTAGCAGTCCACAGTTAATTGCCCTTGAGATACGTTAATTGGCGGTATTCCCTCCAACTGGTACTGTATCTTTCCTCTGATCTGATTAATACTGCAGAGGGGCTGAGTGGTTAGAGGGTCCGGTTTAACTTACGCTTGGGACATGAGATGTTGTAGTTGGAGTAAAAAGTATTCCTCCCATTTCGCAGAAACTATTCTTGAAGCTAGGGTTGTTTGTATAGTGAAATGTGTTGCTTGTATAGGTTAAGTTATTTGTAATTAATAATAATAACTAGGACTAGGATGTTGATGACATGTCATCTTTTTACTGAGTGGTCTGGTTCAATGCTCCAATGTATATCAACTCTGTTCAAGACATCCCGTTTACAAATGTATCCTTTTTATTTTGTATTTTTTGTTGCATTTTACAGTCATTTTCTTTGATTTTTGAAAATTATTCGGTCATTTTTTTAAAAGAATTTTGTCATTTTAGGTCATTTTGTCATGTTACCATATTATTTTATGAAATTACGTCTCCAAGCCTAAAGTAGTAGTTGATAAAAAAAACACACTTATTTCAAAATACGGAAATAAAATATTTCAACATCATATTAATTTTGCTAATAACTTGCTGAAGGTTAGTTGGCTATACAAAGACAGGCCTACACTCGCTTTTGCTGGAAGCAGGTTATTTGCGGAGTGGAATGTCTGGAATTTTACCTTGAGTCACAAGAATTTCTCTAACGCATACAACTGTTAGGGTGGAGGGGGAAAGGAAAGGCGTGGTTTTTACATGAACAGTTCACAGCGTGCAGTTGGTGTAGTTCTGTGGTGTGAAGTACACTGTAGAATTTCAGCACCACTTTGAAAATACCTAAAGTTAAACCTAGTGTGTCAGTTCATTTAAAACAAGCCTAGTTTGGCGATAGTGTGTTTTCTACTGACGGAAGAATAATATATTGTAAGTTTTGCGAAACCAAAGTATCGGCTGAAAGACAGTTTACTGTGACACAGCATGTTGGTCATGAGTGGCATGGGTGTGCTCTTGAGCGTGCATCAAAGAAAGCAGTAGTTCAACGCTTGCCACCTTCAGTTGCTTCAACATCCACCAAGTTCTCACAGTTTAGTAAAGAATTGTGTGGCGTGTTAGTGTCAGCAAACATTCCAATATATAAACTCTCTAATACAAAATTACATGCATTTTTGGATAAAAATACACAAACCATAAATACCAGACGTGTCGACTTTACGTAAGAATTATTTACTACAATGGTACAAAGAAACCTTAAACAAAATAAGGCGTAGTACTTGCAGGAAGAAGCTATTGGTTTCTATCGATGAAACCACTGATGCTGTGGGGCGCTATGTAGCCAATGTTGTGATTGGAACATTAGAATTGGATGGACCAGGTGAAATATTTTTATTGACCACCGAAATATTAGAAAAGGCCACTTACTCGCCAATATCCAAAATGTTTGACAGTGCTATGTTTCTTCTGTGGCCTGAGGAAATAAAACACGACAACGTGCTTTTATTTCTAAGTGATGCAGCACCATATATGATACAAGCAGCCGATTCATTAAAGGCACTTTACTCTAAAATGGTACATGCCACGTGACTAGCACATGGTCTACATAGAGTGTGTGAAGAAGTGCAAGGAAACTATCGCAACATAAACAGGCTTGTGGCGAACGTTAAAAAGGTTTTCTTAAAAGCACCCTCACGAGTTGTACATTTCAAAGCAGAATCGCCGTTCATCGCGTTACCACCACAACCTATCATCACACTCTGGGGCACATGGTTAAATGCATGCTTGTATTCTTGTGAACATTTCCAGGTAGTGAAATAAATAATACAGAGTTTTGACTGTGAAGAAGCTGCTTCAATACAAATCGCTCAAGATATGTTCTCTGAGCCAAACATGGAGGGCAGTTTGGCATTTATTAAGTCGAACTTTGCATTATTGTCGACAACTCCAACTTCCATTTCACTAGTCAAACAGGTGGAGAGTGGTGTTAAGAACCATCTTGGGAAAATTGCTACAGCTATTGAATGTAAACTGAAAAAAAGTTCTGGACAAAAATGCCAGGTATAAAACTTTGTGTCAAATTGAGGAGTTGCGTAAACAATGAACTTTAAATGTCTCCAGAGATAAATATTTATTGGATTTGAATCTGGTGGTCAGACAGGCCATTAAATGGATAGAAATGACCAATCGATCTTTGGGGAAAACTTTAAATTACTCTAAAATTAAGTGTTTCTGGACCCATGCTTAGTGATATTTTCTTAATGTTTGGTCCATGATAATAAAACCCCTAGAGTATTTGACACCAATTAAAATACACCGTATACTTACGGCTCATAGCCTAGTCTCGCAAGTAAATCAATTTCTCAGTATACAAATAACAAGAGTGTTAGGTCAAATGGGTTTATTTTGACGTCAGATAATATAAAAATATACACGTAAAGCTGGAGGTTTTAATCCCATTGGACTTACAGAAAGTATTTTTTCCTAAATGATTTCCCACTCTTTTCCCACTAAAATGCGGGTACAGTTCTTCTCAATTTTACCTTCATCATTATTACACCATTGGTGTAAATATGTGGATCGCCCAGCCGGATAATAAGAAGCCATACACATAAAAACATAATATGTTTCTGTTCTCAAGAACTGGAAGATTCTTTTTATTTTTCCAAAAATAATATTACGATCTGCGAATACAAAATTTAATCAAACAATAATATACATCAACTTTATAGTAAGTTTTAAATATTTTATACTGTCGTTAGTTCCTAGATGGCATCTTTTATTAACTTTAAAGAATTGTTAATACAATGAAGATACTTAAAAAAAAAAGTACACTATTAGGAATAATATATTGTGTAAATTGTTATTTTTGAAACGCTTATTGAAAATTAACCTTTAAACTTTAAAACTTATATTTCAGATGTTAATTTGAAGGAATATGACACGAGTTAAGTAAACTAATAATTTAGAAAATAAACTTCATAAACGGCTCAGTAAATGTTTTGAATATTTGTTTATGACAGCTTGAAGCTTTAAACAACTTTAATAATTTATGTTCTACTTTTGTTAGGAAGTGTTTATAAAGGTCATATAATGTGTAATGCCACACATTTACCAATATTAGCCTACTAATATATTTTTTTTATCACCGCGTCTTACTACCTGTTCAGGTTATCCGCATGTATGATTATTACTCTAATGGGATAGGGATTGAGAAAGAAGCATCTTAAAGGTAAACTTGACCGCATTTGCTTGGAAGGATAGTGGGAAACCATTTAGTGAAAAAACACCCTCAGTAGACCCAACAGGGATTTAAAATCCGATCTCCCCATCTTCAGCAGACCAGTCTTAACACGAAAGTGACGCCTTAGACCGTTCGACTACAGAAGTGGGTTATTACTCAATTGAAAGGACTCCTGGATAGCTCAGTGGTTAGAGCATTGACGTACTAAGCCAAACATCCCGGGTTCGATTCCCGTTTATTGATATAATTTTTCACTTTAAAGAAGCTGATATTTAGATGCGCATGTAGCCGTCCCTAACAACAATAGTAGCATGGATATTAAATATATTGTATATATATTTTAATTCATCATGGTATGCTCATTCATACAGTTGTCATTGGCGTCATAAAGCCCTACAGAGTTGAAGGTGACTGCTTTGTCTGATAGCTTGCGATCTTAATTGATCACACATATGTATCTGACGATTTCCGCACGTCCATAACAGATTCTGCCTTAAAATATAAGTAAAGAATGACACGGGGCACGGGACGGCTCCTGTATAACTCAGTAGTAAACTAAAAGTCCTGGGTTCGATTCCTGTGTGTCCAGGTGCCAATTTTTCAATCTAAAGAATAAGGTTATCAGTTAGATTGAGTGTATTCAGCGCCTTCCCTTGATCTCTGCAGGATTATCCTGGTTTGCCAGAAAAGCCGGGTCCACACTGCTATCATATTATCCTCCTATCGTATCCACGTCACAATCAAGGCTGGAGTGGGTGACGATACGCACCGACACGGTTGAGAACATGTTTCGGCACATCCGATCCTCGTACCGTCACGATCATTGACGCGACCCATAATTTCTGTCATTCGTGTGTTCCAGACCAGTGGCATTGTTTGGTTCAAAGCACGTCCAGATTTGTGATACCGTAGTGTCCTTTTATGTGTCGGAAAGATACCGACTAGAAGCGACGATCTGAAAAAGTGTATCGCTCTCATGATCGGGTCGAGGATACAAGATCCTGTACAGAGAGACGTGGTCAAGATACTCATTGAAGATACGATACGTCAATATGATACAAGTATGGACCCGCCTTTGTATGATCTATCGACGACACTTCAGTACAGTAAGATTCTGGTAGGAAGGACATTAAATGACAGTCACAAAAGTTGGTGAAGCTACTTTCATGTAATCATACTTCAAGTAATGGGTTTTAGGGTGACCTGGTGGTCTAGGGGTAAGGTGTCAGACCTCTGTGCTGAGAGTCCGGGGCTCAATCCTCGGTTTCGGCACAGATTTATCTGCCAAACCCTTCCTTCACCTCTGACAAGACGTGTATTAATCACAACTTGTGAATATGTGGAATACCAGGCCTCCACCGTGGTTCGGATCCCACGTTAAACTGTAGGTCCTCCATTTCATCTCACAATCACCCTACTATTACACATTAGCGTAAGTGCGTATAACCCAAACGGGTAGTAAGACGTGGTGCTAATAATAATAATAATAATAATAATAATAATAATAATAATAATAATAATAATAATAATAATAAGTAATGCAATGTACATCTTTAAGTTTTGATAGATATTATAAATACCTATAAAATAATATTAATAATTAAGTAAAATGCTACCAATATTGCCCCCAAAAAATTATGTTTATATTTTCTAAAACTATTCTTCCTTTTTGTTAGCACAGAGTTCTACTAACCTTTCGGATTATATGCATGTGTAGAAAACTATTTACACTAATGTGATAGGGATGAGGAGGGTTGAATTTGAGAGAAAGTGTACTCGCATTTACGCGTAGAAAGAGTGGAAAACCAGTTAGGGATTAGAACCCGGATCTTCCCATAATTGGAAATCTAGTCTATTGCGAGAGTGACTCCTTGCCTTAAACTATGCGGCCACTGAAGCAGGTTCGTCTCATATTGAAGCATTTGTTGATATTACACACATTGGAGTCCTTAGTATAAAACACAAAGTTGATACGCTTACACGAAATTGAAATCCATACATTTGGACACATCCAAAAGGTTGAGGCGTTACAGTGGTTTTATTAGCTGTGATAATTATAAATTGTATCTAAAGAATAACGTTTTCCTCATATAGTGACCAATAAATACCTTCTAACACTAATGGAAACTCTCATTACCTTTAATGAGTCGTAAACGATGTAATATACAATCATTGCCTCGACCGAATGAAAGTATTGTTAGTTAATTCATTTTATATTCGTCTTAACACAATGAGGCATTTCTTCGAATTTATTGATTCATTCAAAAGTATGAAGGCCTCGACACTTGAAAGATAATCACATTTTTATGTGATATTGAATATTTGTTACTTTATTACGCTTCTCTAAATGTCATCAAGAGCACGCACGATAAAACAGGTTTTTTTAATTGAACATAATTCAGTTTATATCAGAGAATAAATAAAGAATAATTAATTTACATATAAAAATATGAAATTAAAAAATCACAAAATATTATTGATAAGCAAATAAAAAACTAACCCCTTTTCACTGTGCAGTAATACATTTGCTGGTCTGAACTACTTCCATGTATCTAACCACCTCTGTGGTATATTGGTAAGAGTTCTTGTCTATAGATCCAGAGGTTTTGGGTTCGATCCCCGGCGCTTACTAATTTTCTGTGAAGCAGCCTTGTGAGGACAAATGAGGAGCTGATTGGATAGAAAAACTAGCGGCTCTGCTCTAGAAAACTGAGATTAACGGATGAAGTATTCATCGTGCTGACCACATGACACTATCTTCGCCTTTGGGTTTGTATGGCTCAATTTTGGGCTGGGGTTTCTTTCTTACCACCCATTCGGGGCTTCGCTCATTTTAATTGTACTACTGGGGCAGGGATGAGGAAGGTAGAATTGAGAGAAAATGCACTCTGATTTGTGTGGAGGGAAATTGGAAAAACATTTAGATCAAAAACACACATAATATCCTCGGCTGGGGTTTGAACCCCAACCTCAGAAGACGGTTACATATCCGTCCCTGCCAATAGAATACCAGGAATATCTAGTTGACGAAACATGGTGGCATACGCTAATAAAAACAACGTTAATTGGAACCTCTCAACTCGTATTGCTTCGAAAACGGTTCGGCCCGTACATCCTCGCGGTTCACTAGTTGCTCACCTCTCCGCAATGTAACACATTTGAATACGACCCTTTAAATCGTAAAATGTCAAGTACCTCCATATAAATACCAGTGATCCGGTCAATAAGAACGCCTTGATACTCACGGAACTCTTTCAGAAGTCTTAGAGCCTAGGATCGGTGTCAATCAACTTTGAATTTGGGAGAGGAATCTTTTTTTTTTAATAAATAAAATGAGTTTCACGAAGTTCATCGTCTGGGCATTTCTTGGATTGGTCAGTTTAATTTGCGTCACTCAAGCAGGTCGGTATATTGCTTTTACATTTTATATGTTTAGTTTAAACTTTTGGTCACAAATTTATCTCTGGTCATACTAATTACTATTACTCATTAGGGATAAGAGTTGGTGGTAAAACATCGATTTTTAAGGTGGGACTGAAGGGAACATGAGTTAAGGGCATTATTTTTTTATTTTTTTTTATATCAAAACAATTTTTCGGTCAACAGAAATATAATATTGCTCCAGTAGAAACATAAAGTTTAATTTTCTTCACGTGGTGATATCAACAGTTGTTGAATATCTGTAAATTACACTTTATGTTTCTATTGGAGCAATATTATATTTATTTTAGGCAAAAAAAGTTTTGTTACACAAACTGCAAAAACACTGGCCTTAATTCTTCTTCCCTTCCACCCATCGATGTAAACGTCAGCGAGGTTTGAAAATTATCGGTCTATAAACATTGATGTTTCCAACCCAAGGCATTCAATTTTTTTAAAAATAAAAATATTGAAAATATTTAGTTAAGAATAAGAATGTATTTAATAATTAATGAGGTACCTAATCACTATCTTACTAAATTAATATAAAAATTGGCCATTTATTTCAGATAACAAAGATAACACGACAGTTCAACTAAAATATAATATAATTATTTAACTATGTAAATGACAGTAAAATACAAAATTAAAATTGCAAATACGTTTCATTAAGAAAATAAAAGCTATCAGTCAACTGTTTAAATGCACAGTACAAGAGGAAAAATCATCAATACAGTAGAAAATGGATGGTCTCCAAATATCGTCCTTTCGCCGTCGATGGTGCAGAGGACATCAAAATCAAATAATCGATTTTTCTAAAACATCGACCCTCAATTCTCATTCCTATAGTACTCTTGTATTTGGGGGAAGTTTAAAATTAATTGAACAAATAAAAGCAAAGTAATTATTTTAAAAACTAATAGGTAGACAAGGTCTAAGAAACGTCCATGAAAAATATTTTGTAATTTAATTTAGCACAGTGTCTTAATACCCGTTCGGGTTATACGCTTAAGTACTAATTATACTAATAGATTAGGGACTGGGCAGGTTGAATTTAGAGGAAGTGAGCCCGCATTTGCGTTGAGGGAGAGTGGAAAACCACTTAGGAAAAACCACCCCAGTTCAACCGACCGAGATTCGAACCTCGATCTCCCCGTCCTCAGTGGTCTGGCTCAACACGACTGGCGCGTTAGCCAACTACGCCACCGAGGCGGGTTCCATGAAAAATAGTTTTACATACGTGTACCAATACGCTAATGTTAGGGATGTGGATTGTTGAATTTAGAGGAGGTGTACCCTCATTTGCGTGGAGGGAAAGTGGAAAATCATTTAGGAAATTACTTCCTCAGTACACCCGACCGTGTTTCGAACACCAATCTCCACGTCACCAATAGTACAGTCTATTATGACAGTGACGACTGAGACTGCGTGACCAGCAGTGAAATGGGCTTAAGATAATTTAAACTGGAAACTGTACTGTGGTGGGATATTAATTATTTTAGTTAATTAATAAGCTAATTAAATGAGCATTTTAGTTTTCCTTCTATTCATGGTAGTTATTTAAAAAATAAATTACATTCGAATGCACTAAGGGCAAAGGGATAAAATTAAACTGTAAACAAAAACAAATCTAAATATATGAAATAACAACATGGTTGTTTGATTTGAGTTACACTTTTGCCCTTTATAAGTTGAAAGGCCTTTTTTTCTCCGTTTATAATACAATGCGCATGGTCTAAACCCTAAGGCATCACTCTCGTAATATACTGGACAACCTATGACGGGGAGATCGGGATTTGAATCCCGATCAGAAGGACTGAGGTAGATTTTTACTAAACGGTTTTCCTTTTTCCTTACATGCAAATGCGGGTACACTTCCCGTAAATTAAACCTTAATCATCCCTAAAATCATTAGCGTAACTAGTACTTATAGCCCGGGTGGGTAAAAATACGTGGCACCAATAATAGTAATAATAATAATAATAATATATAATAATAATAATAATAATAATAATAATAATAATAATAATTATTATTATTATTATTATTATTATTATTATTATTATTTAGCACCACGTCTTACTATCCGTTCGGGTTATAAGATTAAGTACTAATTACGCTAATGGATTAGGAATTGGGAAATTTGAATTTAGAGGAAGTGAACCCGCATTTGCGTGGAGGGAGATAATAATAATAATAATTATTATTATTATAATTATTGTCTTAAACTTAACCCTCTTCATCCCCGCCATATTTATGTAAATAAGTGCGGATAACTGGGACGGGTGAATTTTTTTTGTATACGAAACTAACTTTATTGGGGCCTAATATTTATGTGACTTTAAATCTCCCAAAAACAAGGTTGCGATCATAATGATGTTCCTCTTAATTACTTAGTTTGTTTTACGAGCTCATTTTAGAACTTAAGTAAAAGTTGATCGAAAAGTATCAATCGTTTTATGACGATCCATTGTTTCTAAACGTTGTGAAATTACGCAGTATTCCAACATTCTAAATGATGAGTATAAATAATAACATTTGAAAATCTGAGTTACATTATATTGTAATATTTTTAGGGAAACTCAGCTGTCATCTTGTTAAGTGATGTTGAACAACAAACAATTCTATATCATTTTACAAGCAATTAGGTTTGAAAGTAAATTGTTTTATGCATTGCGTTTCCATATCATTTAAAATTCTGAAACACTTAAAATATAAAGAAATATTTTTTTTGGGTAAAATGTCAAATTTTTATCCAAGGAGAATAATTACTTATTGATCTAATGTTAATAAAACTTACCTTAGCACACAAATTAGCTAACTCAACCTAGAACATCACTCAAACCTAAACGTAAACATAAAATTATCATTTACTAGGCTACCCACTTCGGTGGTCGCATGGTATAATCAGTTAATTTCACAATATACTGGAGTGCCCATGAAGGGGAGATTGGGATTTAAATCCTGGTTGGGTAAAATGCGTTTTTTTTTCTAAATGGTTTTGCACTATTCCTCCAAACAAATAGGGGTACACTTCATATTTATTCAAATGTATTCTTTTCTAACATGTTAGCATTATTAGTAAATATGTGTATGACAGCATAGTCCACTTCTCTATAACCTTAGCCACGTTGAAATTCAATTTTTTTTATTTGACGTTTAAATATGTGCTTGGTGAGCTGATTGATTTCATACCAGCACACAGCTCATAGGCCTAAGCTAACTTAAATTTAAAACAGACACGATGATATTATTATTTTTATTATTATTATTATTATTATTATTATTATTATCATCAGCACCACGTCTTACTACACGTTCCGGTTATACGCACTTACTCTAATGTGTAATGGTAGGGTGATTGTGAGATTGAAATGGAGGACCTACAGTTTAACGTGGGATCCGAACCACGGTGGAGGACTGGCATTCCACACATTCACAAGCTGTGATAAATACGCGTCTTGTCAGAGGTGAAGGAAGGGTTTGGCAATCAGATAAATCTGTGCCGTGACCGAGGATTGAACCCCGAACCCCCAGCACATAAGTCTGACACCCTACCCCTAGACCGCCAGGTCACCGACACGATGATATGATTTTTGGCCATGCAAGGAATTGAACCCAGTACCCTTAGCTCAGTAGGCAGAAAAGCTACCAACTAAGCTAATGTACTGAACTCAAAGTTTGTTGTAGAATTTAAAAGAATCCAATCGGGTCTAAGCCAGCGTTTTTTAAACTGTGGTCCGTGGATCCCTTGGACTCCTCCAAAGTCATCTCAGGTTCCGTGGGACAATTTTATAATATTCTTTATTGGTTTTTCACAATAAAAAGCAGCATTATTGATTAGGATTGCCATTTTTTTTTTCAAATTTGAATAAAGTGCATTTGCCAAAGGTGTAGCCAGAGCCTGTGTTTTTTCCATTTGTCTTATAATTTTATGCCTGTAAAATTTAACTGTATTTATTGAATGTTCATAATATTATTGTAAACCTTATTATGAGGACTTCAGAATGTACTATTTTGGGTGCAAATGCTGTTTATCTTTAAACTGTTTGAGAATCCTTGGCTCTAAGCCATCGTTCCAGAAGCCCAAAATAGCAGCACCCTCCCCTTCTTTGGGCACTCTCATGTTATATCTGTTGAGCCAAACAACTGCAGATCAATAATACCACGAGGATGCTCTTCTAGACAATACGCTCCCCCCCTGCGCCTCCCGTCACAACCTTCCTCTTCCCTCTAAACCTCTCTTGCCACAAACTCAACCCTTGTGGTTCACTTGATAATGTTTGGTTCTTCCAAATAGAGCAATCACCCTGACAGGTGGAAGTCTCTTAACATTCTACAGACGTTCACAGTGGACGTTTACACGTTCAATTATTGAACGTACATATATCTACTGTTATTATTGTTTGGGCTATAAGGTAGGGGACGCAAGTTAAGATCATTGGTTTTTTTATGGCACACATTTTTTATTTGCCAAGATAAATACTGTAAAATCTTGCCTCAATATACACGTTCAATTTAATTTTTTACACAAATTAATCTCAACAGATCAGATTCGTGATAAATATTTATTAACTGTTGAGATTACTTTATTTACTTTATATATATATATATATATATAATGTGGGTATATACCTATATATATGTATATATACATATATACTTGCGTATAAATACATATTACATCTTAACATAAACTTTTTATACAAAGAGAAAATGTCCTTTTCAAATGCCACTATGCTCATGAAAGATAATCAAGAACTGATATATTACTCTGTGTATAAAGATAAACTAAATGTGTCTACTGAAGTATTATTTTATTTATTTATAAAAAAAAAATTTTTGCTTTAAAAACTAAAAATTGTTACGGATCTCACCCTTAAGGTGGGAGTGTAGGAGTCCACGAGAAAAGGTAAGTTCTTTTAAAAGTTTTTATAGCAAAATTTATTTTGGTCAAATAAAATAAAATATTGCTCCAGTAGAAACTTGAAGAGTTTAATTTTGTTTACATGTTGATATCAACAGTTGTTGAATATCTGTCATGAACATAGTGGCATTAGATGATAAACTTATTAAATTAATAAGTTGTCATTACATTTCAGAACACCCTTGACAAATATTCAACAACTGTTGATATCACCATGGGAAGAAAATTAAGCTCTTTGTTTATACTGGAGAATTATTTTATTTTGTTTGATCCCAGAAAAAGTTCTGCTATAAAAACTGAAAAAAAAAAGCCTTTTTCTCGTGTTTTCTACAATCACACATTTCCTTACATTGCGGTATTTCTTATGTAAATGAACTCAAAAGTCTGATATTTAAAAAAAAATAGCGATTTATTCGTACCATTTTATTTGTTTTCAGTGATGGAGTGTCCGGCGTCTGCCAACGTGGCCCCCGAGGCGTTCGCAAACCCTTGCCGCGAAATTCACGATTGCGAACGCGGGAACATTTGTTGCCTTATCGTTGGCATGAAGGTCTGCGCTTCCGGGCCGTTCAACAACGACCGCAACGTCTTCCAGGTGTAGGGAGAAACGTCACAGAGCAATTTTTTTTAAACTATAAAATCTTTGAAAAGCTTCGAAATTTTGAGTTTGAATCTTAATATGATATGGATTCGATTCAAAATTCAAAATTTTAGATTTTGAATTGTTTTAATAGAAATATAAATTTTGAAACTAATTAGGTTCGAGAATTATAACGGATGAAATATAATTAATAAATTAAATCTAAAATTCTATATTTAGTATAAATATATGCCTATACTAACTTTGATATAAAATTAATAAATTATTAACAAAAATTAAATCATAACTATTTAGTTAAACTATGAGTCTTTAATAACATTTAATTTTAAAGGCTGAACTCAAATCAAATCATTTTACAAGATAAATTAGCAAAAATCGTAGATTTGGATTTGGTTACGAAATATTTTATTCATATTCAATTCGAAACATTTCTTATGAACATATATGATTAGGATTCAATTCGAAAACTTTTCTAAGCACGAAAGTTTATTCAGAATCAATTCGAATTAGTAAGCCGATATTCAGATTGTAAATTGAAAAATACCTGGTTTCTGATTGGCTTAAGGCAAAGATGCAGTGAACGCAAGCTGGGGGCAGTATTCTTGCAGTTTTAATGGCAAAATATTTTTATTAACAAAATAAATAAAATAATTCTCCAGTAGAAACTTGTAGCTTAATTTTTTTCATATGGCGACCTCAAAAGTTCTTTAATATTTGTCAAAGGTGTCCTGAAGTTTAATGACAACTATTTCTCTTAATTTAAAAAGTTTCTCAGCTAATGCCGCTATGCTCATGACAGATATTCAACAACTGCTTGTATAACCATCTTAAGAAAATTAAAATCTTTATTTCTACTGGAGAAAGATTAAATTTATTTTGGCCAAGAAAAACATTTTGCTATAAAAACGGCAAAAACACTGCCATTAGCTCGCGTTCATTATATCATCACCTTAAGTCACATGATTTCTTTACGTTATGATTTAACAACCTTTGTTGATGAAATATAAATCTGATGTTGCATTTTGCGCATGGAGAAATAAACAACGTTCCTTAGATGTAAGTACATTAATATTATGTTTTATTCTAAAAAGTTTAACTTATTTTGAATAAATTATATCAGATTAGACGCCAGAGGTTAGTGCATCCGTCGTAATTATTTGTATAGCACTACTTACTGTAAAAAAAAACTCTGATGTTATAAATTTATTTAAGCTATGAACAGAAAATAAATATGTCATATATTTGTTTATAGATGGAATATTTTAAAAATAAACAATTATAACATACATTTTCTGATTACTGTTACTATTCCACAACAGTTTTCTGCCTCTTAGTAACTTTTTCATTTTTTTTTATGCTATTTAACGTGCACTTTCTGAAACGACTGATTATATTAGCACACGACATACAAACTAACTTAAATATGGAAGAGACACAACATACAGCCCCCCGTCTATTAATTCATCACTGTGAAAGGGTAAACCCACATTTCAATAGGGATACATTTTTCATCTAAGCCAGGAATCGAACCCGGTACCCTTAACTCAGTAGATAGACACGCTACCAATGAAGCTAAGGTGTCGGACTCATCTACTACCTATCCAGGCTAATGGGTAGGGATGAATACAATATAATTTAGAGGAAATGTACCCGCATTTGTGCGAAAAAATTAGATACCGATCATGAAATTAAACCACCTCAATAAAACCAGCTGGGATTAAAACCCGAGTCTCCCTTTCAAGAGCCAAACCAGACGAGACGAGATCGAAGCCTTTGCCCACGTTCCCACTGGTGCGTGAATATTATTACTACCATTATTACTACTATCATTATTATTAAAACTATCTAGTTGAGTGGAATATGTATTAGTTTTTATATACTACACGCATTTGCAACCGAGGCTGCGTCATCTAAGGCGTTTAACCATCATTGCACTTGGCAGCCGTTGATGAAAAGGTCGCTTGTTCGAGTGTGTGTTAGGTACAAAGTATAGTGAGTCAAACTTCCATATCAGGAATTGGAAAAAATACAATCGTTCAAATTTGATATTCTAATAAGTATTTTTGAAGTTGCTCCAAAATAACAAATTCACATAGTAAAAAAAAAGACTTCTTTTTAAACTAGTAAATGTTAGGCTTTATATCATCGGAAAGAAATATAACATGTTTAGTTAGGATAATGCTTTTATAGGGGACTTTTACGAACCTTTTGTGATATTTTATTTGTCCTCTCTCTCCATCCAATCGCGAATAAAGGATTCCCGGTTTCTTGAATGACGTAATTTACTTTGGAAAGAAGCCAAAGCAGAACTAGCCAAATGCTAAGCTTTTCCTTCTTACTTCCCCC
>CABFWB010003811.1:24584-35739 GCA_902151455.1 Timema bartmani | reverse complement strand
TATCTTGAGCTAGCTCTATCCAGTCCACCTCACTACACCCTATCCCAATCTTGAGTTAGTTCTATTCAGTCCACCTCACTACACTCTATCCCTATCTTGAGCCAGCTCTATCCAGTCCACCTCACTACACCCTATTCCTATCTTGAGCTAGCTCTATCCAGTCCACCTCACTACACCCTATCCCAATCTTGAGCTAGTTCTATCCAGTCCACCTCACTACACTCTATCCCTATCTTGAGCCAGCTCTATCCAGTCCACCTCACTACACCCTATCCCAATCTTGAGCTAGTTCTATCCAGTCCATCTCACTACACTCTATCCCTATCTTGAGCTAGTTCTATCCAGTCCACCTCACTACACCCTATCCATATCTTGAGCTAGCTCCATCCAGTCCACCTCACTACACCCTATCCCTATCTTGAGCTAGTTCTATCCAGTCCACCTCACTACACTCTATCCCTATCTTGAGCTAGTTCTATCCAGTCCACCTCACTACACCCTATCCATATCTTGAGCTAGTTCTATCCAGTCCACCTCACTACACCCTATCCATATCTTGAGCTAGTTCTATCCAGTCCACCTCCCTACACCCTATCTCTTTCAGGTATGTTATAATGTTATCCTCCCATCTGTGTCTAGGTCTTCCCAATGGTCTCTTCCCACTGGGTTTACCAGTCAGTAGTACCCTGAACAAGATTCTAGATTCTTCTATTCGCATTGCATGTCCTGACTACCGTAATCTATGAAACTTAACTAGTCTAACAATGTCTTGTGATGAGTACAGAGTATGTAACTCATCGTTATGTAACCTCCTCCACTCCTCAGTAGTTTCATATATTTTTGGACGAAATATCTTTTTTTCTAAGCACATTGTTTTCAAATACACTAATTTTTTTCGTAATGTAAGGTAAGAAACCACGTTTAACAATCATATATAACAACCAGTGAAAAGTTTAATAATAATATATTATACTTTTTAAATTATTACAATTCGATAGCCCCTTGGTTTAAACGTCAAGCTTATTTAATCTGATTTACCTGTGATGGAGAAGTATGTGTTCGTTTTCAGCCGGGTGCAATGAGGGTGTATTTTCCCGCATGGCTTCCCACCTTCCCTCCACGCAAATGCGGATGCAGTTCCTTTAAAATTCTATGTTCCTCATCCTTGTTATATTAGCGAAGTTAAAGTATGCTAAGACTCGTTGAAATAAAAAAATAAAAGTAAGCTGATTGGTATAAAGCACTAAGACTAGCAACGAACTTGTTCTTCGTTGACGGGGAGACCTTATTTCGAAACCCAATTGGTTTATATAATATAGGGTCTACGGTTTTCCTATTCATTCTTCAAGCTAATTTTTTTAGCACCCCTCTCTTACTAATTAGGACTATACGCATGTGTACTAATTACGCTAGCTAGTGTGTTAGGGATGATAAATATTTAATCCAAAGGAAATGTACTCGCATTTTCGTGGAGGTGGGGTTAAAAACCATTTGGGGTAAAATCAATCTTAAGTACACCTGTTTGGGATTCGAGCTCCGATCCACCCGTAATTGGATGTCCCGTATTTTACGAGGGTGACCAGGGCCAGAGGTTCTTAAACTGGGGTTCATGGACCCCCTTGGATCTCTATATATGGGCTTCAGTGCAGCCGAGAATCGGGCGCAAGATATAAAAAATTATCGCAGCAGTTGCCACGTAATAGATATCTAAAATAGTTTGCCGTTGATAAGAGTAATAAAAAACTTTTTTTCTAGCACCATTCTTACTGACTTTTTCTTTTTAATAGATTTAAAGTTCTTTCTT
This sequence comes from Timema bartmani, assembly GCA_902151455.1. Lineage (NCBI taxonomy): Eukaryota > Metazoa > Arthropoda > Insecta > Phasmatodea > Timematidae > Timema > Timema bartmani. The sequence goes on along the minus strand of CABFWB010003811.1, from coordinate 33,935 downwards.
TAGTTGCACAGCTTGGATCTATTTCACTTTTCTTCAGGAAGTGACCACTATTTTTTTCATAAAAAAAAAGGAAAATTTGTTGGAAAGATTGTTTTTATATTATATCCGTATGAATACAATCAATCTCCACTGTAATAAATTAAATTATAATCACAATCTTGTGTGAGTGTACTTATGTGCAATTTTATGGGAACGGGTACATGCCTTCGTCAACTTTTCAAAGGGGTCCGTGACCTAAAAAAATATATTAAGGGCTAGTTACCCGTTTCGTTCGCCACATGGTTTTTAGGCGCTACTCTGGCAGTAGACTAGACTGCTGATGACGGTGAGATCGAGGCTAGAATTCCGGTCGGGTGTACTGAGGCTTTAAAAAAATTGTTTTTCACTCTCCATCCAAGAAAATACGGGTACACTTCCTATAAATATAACCTTCCTTATCTCTAAAACTATTCGTCAAATTAGTACATAGCGTACAGCCCGAACGGATAGTAAAACGCGGTGGTAAAAAAAAAAGGGACCAGTTTCATAGTTAGACTTTGTTATTTTTAAATTTAATTTTTTTAGCACCGTGTCATACTACCCGTTCGGTTTTTACGCTTAAGTACTAATTACGCTATTGGGTTAGGAACTGGTAAGGTTGAATTTAGTAGAAGTGAAACCGCATACACGTGGAGGGAGAGTGGAAAACTATTTAGGGGAAAACCACCCCCCCAGTTCACCCGACCGAGATTCGAACCTCTAGCTCCACATCCACGAAAGTCTAGCTCAACACGAAACCAGCGCGTTAGATAACCACGCCAACTAGGCGGGTGTCAGACTTATAGTATTCCTCAAGTGCGGTGCTATACTAAATACAAGACGACACCTATCTAGACCAGGATGGAATGGGCCAGTTTGATTTGCGAATCTGTCTCATTCCATTCTGGTCAAGGTAGGTGTCTTGTATTTATCGTAACGCCACACTTGAGGAGTACTCAATCTGACTATGAAAATAGTCCCAAGAACAGCTGGTTTAGACTACTAGACCAACGAAGCGAGTCACTGCTTCACTTATGAGGAAATTACGGCCGGTGATGATTCTACGTATTGTTGATTTAAGTTACATGTAAAACAGTAGTGATCAAAACCATTGTAGCGGTGATGTTGTGTGGTTATATGTATATTTTTTCTAACAACATACGCGGGTTCAGTATACACGTACACGCACGCGCGCGCGCACACACACACACACACACACACACACACACACACACACACACACACACACACAAAACACTCAAACAACTTCCTCAACCACCCTCGACTTCCAATCGCTAGGTCGCTCATTCAATTTTGTTACAAATTGTTTGAAACGGAAGTTCATATCCGGCATGTACCTTCCAGGATACTCTTCCCATCACGCACAAATACACATTCAGACGCACACATCTATACACACTAGCTAAACTGATGAAGAACGAATTTATTTTTAAATAGCGTCAAATGGAGTTTTATAAATTGCGTTTTTTTTTCATGATTTATTTGCTAGTGTGTAAGGACTTTAGTTTTCTCCTAAGATGTCGTATACATTTTAGAAGCTATAAATTGAAATGATAAAAAAAATAGGGCATATTAAGAGTTCTATTTAAATCCTGATTCTTCTAGGAAGCACAGTTTCAGCCACCAACATTGAGTTAAAGTCACCAAAGCTTGGCTTTGTATAAATAAATTTTATTTGATTTTACAAAGTGAATCTAAAATTTATTAAAAGCTTTCAAAAGTACTTACTTGTAGATTAATTTATAATTTCCCTTTACATTATTAATTAAACTTATTAATTAAGAATTATTTACAATTGTAATATTTTATTTTCACTACTATGGCAACACGAGTTTCCAATTTTCAAATAACGGACTTCCCATGAAATTGAGAATGTAAATAGTTTGAACAATCAGATTAAATGTGTTCTTGTAAAAGATTGACGTACACGTTATTTTAAATTCTCATCAAGTCTTAAGGTTTAGACAATATAAGTAGAACTATAAAACCAAACATACAAATAATTAGGTTTATATTTTTAGAATGTTTTTTAATTTATGTTTTACATTAATTGATAATTATTTGCTTTTTAATATTTAAAAACTGCAAAAATTCTTCCCTTAGCTCACGATATATACACAAGCACTGGTAACACTCAAATCATAAATATTAAAAGTTACGTACCGGCGATACTCAGAATTTGGTAACTAGTTTTGAACATAACTAGTTTATTCGCCCTTTCATTTTAGTACTGGAAAACTTTAATTGTACTCAATATGACCTTTATTGTTCTTGAGATATTTCCCATTCCAAACATTACAGTTTCGTTTGTGTGGGTTTTTTTTTTACTAATTACACTTTCCATGTCTTTTTTTGTCGTCGTCACAAATACGTTAAAGTACAGTCAATCGTGTGGAATAGGATAGGGTCGAGAGGGGGGATAGGGTATCCAAATACCTTCTAAAATGTTATGTACCACATAAAAACTTCTATTGGCTGAACGTATAGTAACATTTTCTACTGAAACAACCCCACCCTCCCTTAGAAAACTTAACTTTCTACGCTCTTGAGTGAAGTAAGTAAAAATAAATATCATATTTGAATGTGAGTCTGATGAATGGGGGAAAAAAAGATTCAAATGGTAAATGAAAAGGAATCAAGAAATAGTGGTTACATTTTTAGAATGATTGGAATTGAGAAAAACATAAGTCGTGATATTTGTAAAATATATGTTACGACACAATTGTATTTCTGCCATCTCTGGTCAGATATAATGTTTACAATGCACTATATCTTCTGGTATGGGATAGAGCAAGTTGTTACTTTCATTGATCTGTCTCAGTCTGGTCAGATATAATATTTACAATGCACAATATCTTCTGGTATGAGCTAGAGCAAGTTGTTACTTTCATTGATCTGTCTCAGTCTGATCAGATATAGTGTTTACAATGCACTATATCTTCTGGTATGGGCTAGAACAAGTTGTTACTTTCATTGATCTGTCTCAGTCTGGTCAGATATAGTGTTTACAATGCACTATATCCTCTGGTATGGGCTAGAGCAAGTTGTTACTTTCATTGATCTGCCTCAGTCTGGTCAGATATAATGTTTACAATACACTATATCTTCTGGTATGAGCTAGAGCAAGTTGTTACTTTCATTGATCTGTCTCAGTCTGGTCAGATATAGTGTTTACAATACACTATATCTTCTGGTATGAGCTAGAGCAAGTTGTTACTTTCATTGATCTGTCTCAGTCTCACTTATGCCTCTGACAACTATAAAAGTGGCAGGAGTATGAACAATTTAGTAGTAACATTTAATATACAGCCAGTCCCTGTGATGAATGGAGTGAAAAGACTGATGTGTTAAGCCGGTTTCACACTATTCGCGAAAGCGGACGAATGTTTCAGCCGAATGTTCGCCCGAATGTTCGCCTGCATTCGTCACTCAATTCTGCCATAAAACCTACACGAATATTCGCATCCTGTGGACCTCACACACTTCTCGCGAATGTTTAACCCGAATATTCGATCAGGTCATTCATTTCGGTGGTAGTCGGCTGCCAATGCACAATGGACCGCGCAAGGGATGACATCACCGCTGTTGCTGCATTTATCATACTATCGAGTGTATTGCTATCGCAGCGTGGTAAGTTCAGAAACCCCAGAAAAAAAAGGAGGTGGTGAATGGTACCTTTCAACTAGAATATGATAAGATAAGGACCAAAGCAAAAACATTTTTATTTAGCACCGCGTCTTACTAAACGTTCGGGCTGTACGCTTAAGTATTAATTACGCTAATGGGTAGGTTGAATTTAGAGGAAGTGAACCCACATTTGCGTGGAGGGAGAGTGGAAAGACATTTAGGAAAAGAACAACACTAGTTCACCCGATCGAGATTCAAACCTCGATCTCCCCGTCTTCGGCAGTCTAGCTCAACACGAAACTAGCGCATTAGCTAACTAGTCCACCGAGGCGGGTATCAAAGAAAACAAAAGTCGGCATAGCTATTTGATGTTAGCAAAACAATTATCAGCTTATTAAATAAAACTAGTATTTAATGTTACATTACATGTTACACTACAATATACTCTGTTATATAAATACATATTTAAGCATTAAGTGACCGAACCTGACACTTCTACGATAGCCACAAAATGATAGGATTATTGCAGCGCCCAGAGTGTAGGCAACTAGACGACACGAACAACTGAAGTGCAGTGTGGGAGCGTTTCGAATGTTCGCCGAGACACCAGTGGCGGTACATTCGCTTCCGTTGATTCGTGTCAAGAGACCGCTCCCAAGGCGGAAACCCTTCGAATACCGAATATTCGACTGTACATTCGACATTCGTGTACCTCCGACGCTACCCGGACAGTCACCCGATACACGAACATTCGTTAGCATTCGCGAATAGTGTGGGACCGGCTTAATAGTACTTTCCGGCTCAGTGAGCAAAGTAACAGGAAACTACCTCACCCCTCATTTCCCTAGTACGCCTCTTCAGTGCTGCCTAGGCTTTACGGCTTACGGTGGAACTGTTGAGGATCCAACCAAACTTCGGGTAGAGTACTATACAAATATACAATCGTATTCTTACATCACAGTATATTATAGTTCGTTGCAACATTTTCAGAAATCAGTAACTAACACTCAACTATACATTATTATTTATTTTGTAAGAAATAAATAAATCACAAATACCTATTTTAAACAATAATGTTAGCGATATTTAAAAACAAAATCGAATTTTTGAAAATAAGCTATGAGTATTATTATTATTATTATTATTATTATTATTATTATTATTATTATTAATCCTACCCGTTTAGGGTGTATTCATATATGATAATCTAATGGGTTAGGGATGAGGAAGGAAGCACTTAAAGGTAATTCATCCGCATTTGCGTGGAAGAATGGTGGGAAACTATTTAGTGAAAGACCACCCTCAGTAGACACGACCAGGATTCGAACCTAGATATCCCCATTATTAGCAGGCCAGTACAATACTTGAGTGACACCTTAGACCATTCGGCCACTGGAATGAGTAAGTAATCAGTAAACTAGCTTTCATTTTTAAGGCTAAAATAATAAAAACTAAACAAGATTACACCTCGGGGTTTGACCATATACATTTTTTTAGCTTCACGTCATACTAACCACTCGGGTCATAAGCATATGTACTACTTACGCTAAAGTGTTAGGGATGAGGAAGGTTTAATCTAGAGGAAGTGTACCCGCGCTTGCGTGTGGAGAGAGAGTGGAAAACTATTTTGGAAAAACCACCTTCAGCATACCCAACCGAGAATCGAACCTAGATATTCACGTCGTTAGCAATCTAGAAAGTTTCATGTTACATGTCTTCAATTATTTATTTTGCGATTATTGTATGTTAATTTTTCCAAGTTTATAATATTTTGTGTTTTAACTTTTTCCTTGTTTTTTATTTATGTATATATTATGTCGTATATGTGTTTTATAGCATATATAAAATATGTGTGTTTATACATCGAATATTTTGAGATTTTTGATTTATTTTATACCAACTGCATAAATACTCATGAGATTTTTATTTTTTACATATCTCTCAATATTTCGACTTAAAAAGATTTTTTTCTGGATATTAAAACCGAGGATTTATTAGTGCTCCTTCCTAGTTAGTTTTAATCTCAAGGTCATAGCAAGAATATCACTGCAATTGTCCACAGAGAAGTATGTTACCGGTGGAGACGGAGGGGTGTGGAGTGGAAAGGTACTCTATAGAAGAGGAAAGAGGGTGTAGAGAGAGAGAGAGAGAGGGTTAGAGAGGAAGGCTATTCGGACCGACTCTGAACCGGGGATTGCTCAGTAATTCGCGCATCCGGCTTATAATGAGCGAGAGCTGTGAAACATAGAAAGCACGCTAGGTAAGAGAGGCGACACAAACTGAAAGGGTGGGGGGAGTTAAAATCCTGAAATGGCAGCGCAGCAGGAAAGTAGTTCTGCGAAGAAGAGTGAGAAATTAAAAAAAAAATCAAAAAAATCGTATGACACAAGATTACTTAATTTCTCATAAAGTCTAACATTATTTTCAAAAATTATTTATCAATAAACTAAAGTGGGGATTTTGGGAACGCGAGAAAAGGTCAGTGTTTTTGCTGTTATTAGAGAAAAACATTTTCTTTGGTAAAAAAAAAAAATTGCTTCATTAGAAACATAGGGTTTAATTTTCTTCACATGGTGATATCAACGGTTGTTGAATATTTATCAAGGGTGTCTTGGAATTTAATGACAACTCTTTCTCTTAATTTAAAAAGGTTCTCATCTAATGCCGCTATGCTCATGACAGATTTTTAAGAACTGTGAAAAAAGGCATGTGAAAAAAAATTAAAATATATGTTTCTACTGAAGCAATTTTTTATTTATTTTGTAAAAGAAAAAAAATTGTTATGAAAATTGCAAAAACACTGATATTTTCTCGCATCCTCTTTCATCCCACCTTAATATCAATTTTTATATGATAAAAAAGTAGGGCATTTATAGTTTTATGTATTATGTACACCACACTCCTTGGATATACATTTAAAAAAATATCAATCATCAGTAAACCATCCTTAATTCTATGGCTAAAACAAAAATCATGATTTTCTCTCGAGGTGTGACTACGTCACATATAAATATCAAGTTTGAATGAAATCCTTAAAACCGTGTAAGTCCGGGTACAGACAAACGTAATTGTAAGACTCACTCTTTTTTTTTAGTTTATTAGCAAATGAAACGTCAATATTTAACATAATGTTGCGATGGAAATATTTCACGATTACAATACTTTCTATGTATGATTTTCTTTATTTCAAGGGACTAGTTTCCTTCTTCGTACACTAATATGATTTTTTTTTATTTTTAGCACCCCGTATTACTACTAGTTCGGGTTGTACGCTTTTTGTACTAATTGCGCTAATAGTTTTAGGGATGAGGAAGGTTACATTAATAGGAAGTGTACCCGCATTTTCTAGTAGGAAGAGTGAAAAACCATTTAGGAAAACCACCCTCTGTACACCCGACCGAGATTCAAACTTCGATCTCTCTGTCATCAGTAGTCTAGTCTACTGCGAGAGTAGCGCGTCAGACCACGCAGCCACCGAAGCGGGTACATTATTAATCTTATTCGACTAGTGAAATGGTTATTTATATTATGTTAATTCATTTAGATAAATTAAAGTCTTATAATTATTATGTTTGGGTGCGAATTCTTAAAACCCGTCCGGGACATCCCTAGGTATGAGAAATGTAGAATTTTAAAGGATATGCATCCACGGTAGCATCTAAAAAATTATTAATAAAACCAGCACCCTCAGTGCAGCCATTCGAGATTCAAGCTTTGACCTCCTAATCCAAGGGCAAGCCATACACCTTGGACCACGCGATCACAGCTGTGGGCTACATATAATTAAAACCCGTATTTTGATGACTTTTTTTTTTGTAGTTCATCACATATAATACTCATAAGAAGGCCAACATAAACTCTATTTATGATCCTCTGTTTGTAGAAATGTATATTTTATAGACCATTTAATTTATTTTGGAATTTTAAGTCATATTTTATCGGTTTACGTCATTTTTGAATATTTTTAAGCCATTTTGAGTAATTTTAAGGCATTCGTGTTGAATAATTATTTTTTTAAATTCACGCTAGTGAATAATGCATTAAATTGTTTGAATGTGGTGACAGACATAATTGATCTTCGTATAAATGTCTCTAAAGCTAAGGTGATAGTTTTTGAGAAGGACGGATCAGGAAATGATTGTCCCCTATGTATAAATGGATAACTATTAGACCAAGTAAATGATTTTGTGTATCTGGACAGAATGTTTTGTAAAAATTTAAGGATAGAGGATGAAATCGACAGACGGGTGACTGCATCTCAAAGATGAATGTGTGTGAACTATTGCAATGAATGAAGTCCTATCGAAAGAGGAAAATATGGCAGTATATAAAAGTGTGTTGACGCCAACATTGTTTCATGGATGTGAAGCCTGGGTTTGTCAGGAGAAACACAAGAGCAAGATGAATGCGTTTGGAATGAAATATTTAAAAAATGTATGTGGAAAAAACTCGTATGGACGGAGTCAATAATGAATCGATGCTGAAGGAGTGCGGCTTGAAAGGGAATCAAATATTTCTTACATTGGTTTGGGTATGTTGAGAGGATGAGTGTGGATCGAGTAACGAAGCAAATATATGAAGGTAGAGTGTGTGGATCAAAAGGGATGTGTAGGCTATGCAAGACGTGGCTAAATGTTGTAGACGAATGTGTGAAAAAGAGAAATATTAAGAGTTTTAAGAATAAAAGAGTACATGACTCTATGTGTGGATTTTGTTGAAGAAAAGGAAGTATGCAAGGATATGGAAGTGTGGAGAAAGTTAGTGATGATGGATTTGGTACGGATTTGTTGTTTTTGAGCTTTATGCACAGTTTATTGCCTACCCGTAAGGAAACAGCGCGATTAGGTATATATATATATATATATATATATATAATATTGATATTTTATAAACGCATACATTTTTTTCAACACACATCAGTGAGAAGATACTATAGACAATGAACTTTGTGTCCTCTTTGCTTGGTAGCTAATACTTCTGAAGAAAATATTTGTGAATCAAATTTATATTTACCAGAATGAGAGAGTTGAGCTGGTAAATGCTTTTCATTGCATTTATATTTTTAATTTACAATTTTGTAAAGTGTGTGTTTAATTTAGTTGGGTGCATCTATTACGAGTTTTCATTCATGATTTTAGGTCATTTTATGAATTTATGGAGTAAATATTTTAGAATTTGTAGGTCATTTATAGGCCATATTTTGATTTTTTTTAAAAGCTAATTATTAAAATCCTGGTTGTGCTAATAATACAATGAGGCCAACTATAAGGTGTGTAGCCCACTTCGATAGTGGTCAAATGGTATAAGGCGTCACTTTCGCAATTGACTGGACTATCGATGAATATAGTTTGCGTATACTTAGGTTTTTTCCTAAACGGTTTCACACTTTACCTCCATGCAAATGCGGATATACTTAATCTAAATTGAAACTTCCTCATCCTCAACACATTGGCGTTATTAGTAGATGTGCGTAAACTCCGAGTGGGTAGTAAGACGTGGTGCTACAATTAAAATAAAAAAAGTTTGTGTACCACAGTTTAAGCAAATTCTAGTTGGTTGTTTTTCGAGAAATGTTATAACAGAATACTAATCTTATTTTTTTTCATCGCTCCAGGTGATGAATTTGTAGAACGCTAAAGAAATCGGTGTGATATAAGGCTGGGGTCGTATAAGGTTGAGGATTTG
>CABFWB010003811.1:7682-24201 GCA_902151455.1 Timema bartmani | reverse complement strand
TTTTTTTTTTTTGTAAAAAAAACTCACAATAAAAGTGATTTTGCTTTCGTAGCCATGCTTTTATTTTATCTCCCACCGCTTCTTACTACCCGTCCCCAACTACATGTATTTTAACTACACTAATAAGTTAGGGAGGATGAAGGTATAGTTTAAAGGAAATGTGCATGGATTTTCCTGAAGGGAGAATGGGAAAAAATTAATGAAAATATTCCTCATTACATCCGGCCAGGATTCAAACCCCAACCTACACATCACTAGAAAACCATACCAGACGAGCCTGACATTTGGTCCACGTGCTCACCGATGCAGGTTGAAACCGTACAAACTCTAGTCCTAGTATTGAAAATCATAACTAAACATTATGTGAACCAAGCTATTTATTTTATTCTTCAAAAGGTGGCCGTAAAATCTAAATACATTTTCTTTACATTTATTTAATTTTAATTCGTATAGCTAAGTAGAGGAAGATATTTATAACAATCGAAGTATATACCTCGCAATAAAATAAGTAAAAGAAAAACACCTATAAGAATATAAGTCCGTGAAGTTGGTGACATTAATAACGGTTCACATTATGAAACCTATACCGATATTTAGTGCTACAAGAATATAATATTCTCATAATTTGTGCCACTACAATTGTATAGAAACACAAATAAAAAATGCTGGGTGTTGTTAACTTCACGCAGCAGCACCTATAATGGCACAAAATACGAGACCTATGTGGATATTAAGTGCTGAATTTGTGCCACAAAAATATCTCATTTCCTTAACTTGTTCCACGATATATTTCTTGGAACATTTGATAACTTTGGGTGCCGTCAACTTCACATATAGTTATCCCTAAATTAATGGCACAAATTCCAAAACCTATACCAATATTTAGTGCCTAATTTTTGCCACAAGTATATACCACTCCCATGATTTGTGATCTCATGATTTTCATGATAACACCAAAGTACTGTGGTTGCTTCTGGCCAAACCCATCACGGCACAGTTTGAGACCTATAAAAATATTAGGTGCTAAATTTGTCCCACAAGAATATCCTACTCCCATAATTTGTGACTTCAACTTCACGGACCTGAAAAATATATATCAATTTTATTTAGCACCTGTTCGTATTGTACACATATGTACTAATTACGCTAATGTGCTAGGTATGAGGAAGGTTACATTTAGAGGATGTGTATCCGCATTTGCGTCGAGTGAGAGTGGAATACCAATAAGAAAAACCAGCCACAATTCACCCGAACGTGATTCAAACCCCGATCTCCCAATCAGATGATCTGAGGGTGTTTTTCCCTAAATGGTTTTCCACGTAAATGTGGGCACACTTCCTTTAATTTATATCACCCTCATACCTAACACCCTAGAATAGAGGTCGGCAACCTTTTATTAGTAAGTATTGTGCAAAAGTAATACTGCAAAGCCGCTCAGCATTCCAACCAATCTAAGCTTCCCCAAATCGTTATAGTTTTATACTAGTTAACTAGTCCAACTATTAAAATTATCATTAGCACCGCGTCTTACTACCCGTTCGGGTTGTACTCACTTACGATAATGAGTAATAGTAGGGTGATTGTGAGATGAAATGGAAGACCTACAGTTTAACGTGGGATCCTGAACCACGGTGGAGGCCTGGCATTCCACACATTCACAAGTTGTGATTAATACACATCTTGTCAGAGGTGAAGGAAGGGTATGGAAATCAGATAAATCTGTGCCGGGACCGAGGATTAAACCCCGAACCCCCAGCACAGAAGTCCGATACCTTACCTCTAGACTGCCAGGTCACCAACTATTAAAATAAATTTAAGTTGACATCTTGTAAAACGTATATGTAACAACATATTTCTAAATAGAATACATTAAATAACTACTATTTCTTGAATATTTAATATTTTAGTATAAATCATAATAAATATAAAAGTTATAAATGTGTTTATCAAAATTTAAGTTCTGAAAATATTGATTTGAAATTTTTAAGCAAAACATTTGAATCATTTAAACATAAAACACGTTGTTATTAAATCTATTACATCAATGATTTAAATTAAGAAAAATGTTTCTATATTGATTTTATTCAAACCACTCAGAGTGCCATTGAAAACCGTTCCGCGTGCCAAGAATGGCACGCCTGCCATAGGTTGCCGACCCCTGCACTAGATTAATTAGTCCATATGTGTATAACCCAAAGATATGACCAAAAATATATAAATTAATATTCTAACATAATACTATTTAGATTAAAATATTAATTTTAGTAGATAGAATAAACAATTTATAAACGAATAGATGACATTCAACATTATGTATTTTAGTGTAATATTTTTCCTTTTAGTTTTTCAGAATTTTAAAATGTTTAAACAGAAAAAAATTATTTGATGAAAAAAATCAATTTATGATTCTATTGGTAGAAGAGCTATTGTATAAGATGAACTATGCTGTATTGTGTCTAGGTAACAATGTAATAATATTTATTTTCTCTCGCGCGACACATCATACCCTTTACAATTTTGGCTCTTTCAAAACTTTTATACAAACCAAGAACTGAAGCTACTCATGCAAAACAACAGGTCACTAAAAATAATTCGTCCTTTTTATTGAGAAATCAAAAAGTAATCAGTAGTATACCAGAAGTATTTCTACCATTATGTTTCGGTAGAGGTAGGTTAGGACATACAAATATCTACCTGTTGTCAAAAGTAGATAAGAGTTATATTCGAATTATTTTTTATTTAAAACTCAAAGGTTCTTTAATAATTAAAAACGATAGAGTGTTGACCATCAATGGAAGTGAGAATGTATATGAGTTGAAAATGGTGATTTTTTTTTCTCTCCGTGCTGTTTATAAAAATTTGCTTTAGAAAAGAGAACAGAAGACATATTTAGATTAGTATTTATATCATTCAATTAGAATAATTGGTAGATTAAAATGTGATATTGGTCTAACCTGTAAATAGTTCATCATAAAACCTTTTTATTTCGACAAGAAGAGGTTTTTAAATGTCTTTTTGTTGCTAACTCATAGGAATAAGATAATTAACAAAACACAATAAAACAACCTAAATGGGATCTGATTAGATGAGTTACAAATCTTCCCTTTATTTCACATCTACTTTATAATAGATTTTCCAAATTTCAGTTTTATCTAAATTTATAAACTTTATTTTTGTAGGGTTACTTATCTTTTTAAGTTATACCTATCTATTTAAGTATTAAATTAAGGTGTAAATTAATGCATTGTTTACTAACATAGAAAATATCAAAGTGAATATAGAAAACACATGGTTACATGTGATTAAAATTTAGGTTAATAAAACATGCATTGGCTACCTCACTAAATAACTATACAAAATATGGGAAAGTTAATTTAATTTTTATCTGCTTCTAGGACCAAACTGTCTAAGGCGTTACTCTCTTGCTAGACCAGCCTGCTGATGGCAGGAAGATCTGGGTTCGTATCTTATTTGGGTTTACTGATGGTTGTATTCCCTAAATGGTTTCCCACTCTTATTCTACGCGAATGTGGGTAGATTACCTCTAAAAAATACTTATTTCCTTATCCCTACCTTATTATAGTAGTGATCATATATGCATCTGCCTTAACAGGTAGTAGGACGAGATGATAAAAAAAAATAACGCGTGTTGAATTTATTATAAAAAATGAATTTTACATTAAATTAAATAAATCAGCAATGTCAGTGATTTTTTAAATAATTAATTTAAACATTGTGTTAGATAAATGTTAAAAGTTAAAAATAAATCCTACTTGAATAACAATTTTGGGGCTGTTCGACTAGATATCTAAAAGACTCTGGTTTAGTACCCGGTGTTGGTACTTGTATGTAACTTAGTAGGCCTAATAGTACATATTAATTATCATCTCACGACCAGTTTAATTGGTTTTTTTTCCCCCTTTGGTCGTCACCTTTCAAAGTCTTTGATGCCCTGTGTCCAGAATCAATGGTTGAATCCAATAAGGCTAGTATTAAGTTAAAATTTTATTTATTTGAGATATTTAACGTCCACTTTGTGAACCGACTGATTATATTAGCACACGAGAATTTCTATGAACGAGAGTGAAAAGGCGTACCAATTTTGCCAGGAAAGGTATGTTTACTTACCTTCCAGGCTTCTTTTATATTCCACAATCGACACAGTACCGATGGCTTTACTTCCCCTCTGAAGGAAGTTTTGCTACGTATTTTTAACGCTCAAGAAAAAATCCATTGACCCCGGCTGGGTTTGAATCTACGAACTTCCAGTACAGAGGCGAGCACTTTACCCCAAGATCAACGAGGTCGACATTAGTCATAAAAGTGCAATCCATTAATACCGAAAAAATTATAGTCTATTGACTGATTACACTAATACCCTTCATCATAATTAAACCAGGCAAGGTAGGTTTGTTGTCTTCCAGGGTAAATGGTAGGTTCTAAGTGTATACGTACCTTGAACTGTTTTCTAATTAATTTTAATTTCGTTTTTCTTTTCATTGCGATTTTTATTTGTTAATATTATGCTATACACTTTCATTCTATACAATGGAAATGTACTATATTGTTTAGTAATCTATGAGATCTTTCATTTCCCCCACTCAATGGTTGCTTGCTATAGGTCTTTGGACTTCTGGCTAAAGTACATTAACAAAGGAAAATGAAATCTAAATTAAACATCGTGAATGGGTTCAATTTTATTTCTGATAAATTTGAGAATATATCTTAGGCCCTCAGTCAGTCACTGGATATTTCCAGGAACAAATGGCTATTAATATTAATGAAAATGTAGAACAAAGGTTATGAATAGTAAAAATGAGAATCTAAAACAATAGCTCAATTCAAAAGCCAAAGCATTTTTCAGGGTGAGTGAATCTACTTTATTATCAAAAACCGAGGTACATATTTCGCCATAGAAAGTTTTTTCTATCTGATACAGTAATCTGTTACGATACTGGTGACAATTCCCCGGGTTTCAGTGTTTGGGACTTTCCCCAGCTAATCGTGTAAGTACACATATGCCACCGATCCATTTAAATCGGTTTTAAATGGCCGACAATGCCTCAACTGAATGAGGCCTGGTCAGCTACTGATACGAACGACCTACACAAACTCATTTACACTACAGACAAAAACTTGTGCCCACTCTTCCGAGAATCTCCCATCATGCATCACCTCAACCTAATTAGTCCCATCTGGGAGATATTTAATATAGGATGAATTTTGACTGCGTGAGGTTTTCAAGACAGATTAAAAATTGAAAGTGTTATTGAATGTCCAAATGATTTTATTGAACAATTAACAATAATAAAAAAAATTGATTGATTTTTCAAACCATAGGTTTTCGAAGACAATACGAGCTTTTTGGTTGTTGTTTGATGGATGACAATGCCCTATTTGACTGCGAATGTTTTGATGTGATAGGTTTCGAACTTTCAATCAGCAATTTAAAATTTTTATTTCTGGTTGCTGCGAGCTTTCTATTCTAGGAAACAAGCTATATTAGAAGAATGGTACTTTTATTGATTTCAGAGTCACTTTAGTTAAATTTCGGTTATTAACACCTGGAAGCACCAGTTTAGAACACCTTAGTCCCCTTTCGAAAGGTACTGACGATTATATGATACTATTGGTGCATAGACCCATCCTGCTGTCCGATTAGTAAATAAATTGTACGACTTACTGGTACATAATTTCTTACATTGTTTGTTATAGCTATAACAAAATTTTCAAAAATCAGCAATCAATAAACTATTCTTAAATGAATTACCCTCCTACCCCCAAATAACAAGTAAACTGTGTTAATTTTTCAATACCCACTTTAGTGGCCGCATGGTCGAAGGCGTTACTCGTGTAATAGGCTGGACTGCCGATGACAAGGAGACCGGGGTTCGAATCCCATTATGGTGTACTGAGGGTAGTTTCCCCTAAATGGTTTTTCACTCTTTCCCCCCGCAAATGTGTGTACACTTCTTCTAAATTCAACCTTCCTTATACATTAACGTAGTTAGTATGTATGTGTATAGCCCAAACGGGTAGTAAGACGTGGTAAAAAAAATTTTTTTTTGTATGTCAAAAATTTCTCAAATTTCCATTTTAAATAAAATAATTAGAGACATTTTATAAAATCTCTATATAAGACAATATTAGTCATCAGTAAACTACCCTTAGTCTAAGACTTATCTTTCACATGACGGGGATACCGGGATTTGAATCACAGTCAGGAGTACTGAGGATGGGTTTTCCTAAATGGATTTCCAATCTCACTCCACGCAAATGTGGGTGCATTTCCTCACAATCCAACCTTACTCAAATGTGAAGCAGTAAGTCTGGAACGGTGTCAATTCAGCCTCATGAGGACAAATGATGAGCCACTTGAATAAAGAAGTAGCAACCCCAGTTTAGAAAACTGAGATTAACGGCTGGAGGGCTCATTGTGCTGACCATATGACACCCTCTAGCCACAAATGTTGGCACTATCATGGCTAACAGCGGCAGCCGATCGGTCGGTATAGCTCGCATGTGGGCTCGCACTATTGAGTGTTTTTTTTTCTCTCTTCCGACTACCCCTCTGTGTCCATTCTAAACAGAGCCGGAAGGAAGTACGTCACCACGCCGGAAACACATGAACAAGCGCCAGTTATTACCGCTAAATTACACTTCCCAAACGAAATTAATTACTGTGAATGAGGATAAAAATAATTTGCTATAAGTTATTTGACTCGTTCAAGTTTTAGATGACTAAAGATAGGTCTTGATGATTGACGATTTACATGACCATAGTTGTCTGGCCTTGTGATCCTGAAGATTGACTTAGCCCCGATGAGGTGAAAAAAAGAAATGGAGAATCATTTCCTCCTTTTGAATTTTAATATTGTGATTTTAGTATAGACCTACATTTTATAATTATGACAGTGGTTTTTTTCACCTGAGTTTAGCAGTGGCTTTTATATCGGTAAGGGGTTACCTGGTGGTCTAGGGCTAAGGTGTCAGACTTCTGTACTGAGGGTCTGGGGTTCAATCCTTGGTCCCGGCACAGATTTATCTGATTGCCAAACCCTTCACCTCTGACAAGACGTGTATTAATCACAACTTGTGAATGTGAGGAATGCCAGGCCTCCACCGTGGTTCGGATTCCACGTTAAACTGTAGGTCCTCCATTTCATCTCACAATCACCCTACCATTGCACATTAGTGTAAGTGCGTATAACCCGAACGGGTAGTAAGACGCGGTGCTAATAATAATAATAATAATAATAATAATAATAATAATAATAATAATAATAATATTAATAATAATAATAATACTATTAATAATAATAATATAATAATAATAATAATAATAATATTAATAATAATAATATTAATATTAATAATAATACTAATAATAATAATAATAATAATATTAATAATAATAAATAATAACAATAATAATATTAATATATCGGTAAGTATAACAGTAAATTTTCCAATTGTGAGCTTAAAGTTTTTTTTTTTTTTAATTTCTGTAAGTTTGAAAACGTTTTGTCGACTTCGGTGGTCTTGGAGTAAAGTGCTTGCCCCAAGACCCGATGTTCGTGGGTTCAAACCCAGTTGGGGTTAACGGATTTTTATTGAGCGATAAAAATCCATAGCACAACTTCCTTCGGGGGAGAAGTAAAGCTGTCGGTCCCAGAACCCTGAAAAGCATGTGAAAATACTTTTCCCGGCCAAATTGGTAGGCCCTTTCGCTCTCACTCATAGAAATTCTCGTATGTTGATATAATCATTCGATTCATAAAGTGAACGTTAAATACTTAAAATAAAAAATAAAATAATATTTATAATTAAAAATCAATTTTTTTTCGATCTGTGAATTAACAATTTGGTTTTCCATTTTATTTTATGAATCCTTTTATTCTTACCCACCCTTATAACCACAAACCTCTTAGTTTAGATAGTTTTATCAATTAATTAAGTAATATCTACAGACACAAAGTTAAATTTTGTTTATGTATATTTTTCATTTCATCCCGTTTTGTTAAGGACCTATTCCATTTTTTCCCTCTATACCATTAAAATATAAAAATAACCCTCCTAATTACACCCGACTGATCTTTACCCCTGATTACCATGTCATAGGCAATCCAGTCCAACACTTACACTATGTGACCACCGAAGTGGGTTAAGGTGGAAGTTAACAAACGCGAGTCAAGGTCAGTGTTTTTGAACAATTTTTTTTAATGGCAAAACATTTTTTTTTCGTCAAGATAAATATAATTTTACTCTAGTAGAAACATAAAAGTTTAGTTTTCTTCACATGATGATATCAACAGTTGTAATATCTGTCACGATTATAGCGGTATTAGATGAGAAACTTTTTAAAATAAGATAAAAAGTTGTTAGTAAATTCCAAGACATCCTTGATGGATATTCAACAATTTCCGATGTCATCATCTGAAGAAAATTAAACTCTATGTTTATACTGGAGAAATATTTGATTTATTTTGGCCAACATAATGTTTTGCTATAATAACTGTAAAAAAAATATGGGGTGTGTCTGTGTCATGGACACGGCTGTGTGTTGTACGTGAATACGTTTATGTAACGGGATATATTTTTTAAATAAAATATTTTTATTTATATATTTAGGATAAAAGCAAGGAAACAAAATCGATAGATTTTGACGACAGCTGACGATTAAAACTTAAACGAACATCGTTGCTTATCCGAGTCAAAAGTTATACTAATTGCAAATCTCGATACGCAGCAAAATAACCTCAAAATGGCGGCGCTTCCCCCTCCACCGTGCGCAATGCGTCACTGTTCTCGCTTATCGTAATGAATTCTTTGATCCTTTAGCTATCCAGTGGTATAATTTAATTTTGTATGTAGAGGAAAGATTCGAGACTACAACACCAAACTGTATCCCCCGATTTTGTTATAATTAGGTTTTTTGGATTGCCTCCGTATGGTAGCAAATTTAAAGACGTATTCACGTCAAAATTGTCCTTTTCTCGCGTTCACCTACACTCGCACATTAAGGTAGACAATTACCCACCCTCCATCCCCACCCCCTCCTACATCCCATCATTAGTTGAACCTCGGACTCCTGAGTAGCTCACCACAACACTACACGCACTGCCAACCTTTAGTGACGTGTAGCAGCTACAGTGATGCCAACCGCTTGAACCCCTGGCGTGAATACCCCGCGTGTTTGTGTGAGCAAATGTACAGACAACTGTTGGACACACTGCAGGTGAAATCAAAACGACCTCAAATTGACATGTGTGTAACTGAGTCTCACACCTTCTACTACCCTCTCCTCCACCCCTTTATAAAACACCCTTCGCCTACCTTTATGTGCGCCGCTAACAAGCGACCCAACATATCCTCCCCCTTCACTTCTAATTCCCTACCACCTTCCCCCCCTTGTAAACGCATCAATCACACGTCACACATACATGCACACACGTGTTATGAACTCACCGGTGACACGACAGAGTTTTTTTTATTTCTAAAAAATATATATATATAATATACTCGTATATAGGGCACAACAAACAGACCTACAGTTTATTGCACGCGTCGAAATGGTACTCTGGCGTAAGGGAAATATTTAATTAGGCGAGAGAAATTTGTTTGACAGGTTTGTTATGTTTTTACCTCGACAATTAGAGATCGTGGGAATGGGAAAGATTTTGCTCGATGACATCTGTCACGCGTGTATATTAGTTTTAACGCATTTGTTGACAATGTTTTATACCAGGAAATTTAGCAATAGGTTTTTTAAAAAAAAGTCTTTGCTTCTAAAACTGCGTTTTAATTATTTTTATATTTCTATGAAATTAAGAGAAAAACAGTACTAGTTTTTTTCATACCATAATTGTAAGTTTTTTTTCACCCGTTTTGGTTTCGCATGGTATAAGGCGTCACGCACGCAATAGACTAAACTGCCAATGAGTAAGTTACCTCTAAAATTCTTTCTTCCTCATCCCTACCCCCATTTAGAGTAATTATCACATAGCCCACCTAGGTGGCGTAGTTAGCTAACGCGCTAGTTTTGTGTTGAGCTAGACTGCCGAGGATGGGGAGATTGAGGTTCAAATCTCACCCAGGTGAACTGTATGGGGAAATGGTTTTCCACTCTCCCTCCACGCAATTGTGAGTTCACTTCCTATACACTCAACCTTCCCAATTACTAACCCATTAGCGTAATTAGTACTTAAGCGTATAAACCGAACTGGTAGTAAGACGCGGTGCTAAATAAAAAAAATGATCACATATGCGTTTAACCTGAACAAGTATTAAGACGTGGTGATAAAAACAACTTTGGGCATATAAAGTTAAATAATTTTAAATGGGGGTACACGAAAAAAAAAAGGGGGGTGACTGAAGACCGCTGCCTTAAACAATGTGACCCGCCATCATCATGTCAGCGCGAATTTGATATCGTGGCAAACGTCCAGTTGAATAAATCAGATTCATAAGTTAAGGTAGGAATGGGAGGAGACGTGAGAAAAGATCAACGTTTTTGCAGTTTTTATAGCAAAACTTTTTTTTTGTCTAAATAAATAAAAAATTCCTCCAGTAGAAATATAGAGTTTAATTTTGTTCATATGAAGACCTCAACAGTTGTTGAATATCTGTCATGAGCATAGTGTCATTAGAGGAGAAACTTCTTAAATGAAGAGAAAAAGTCGTCATTAATTTCCAAGACATCCTTGACAGATATTCAACACATGTTGATATCACCATGTGAAGAAAATTAAACTTAATATTTCTATTGGAGCAATATTTTATTTATTTGCGTCATAAAAAGGTTTTGTTATAAAAACTGCGAAAACAATTGCCTTTTCTCGCGTCCCTTTCCACCCCTACTTTAAAAGGGATGTTCAAACTACCCGGTATCGAGTGAAGGTTCCCTAGACCTTGCGATTGACCTCTCGAACTACTAAACTAACCTGGTTGGTGCTAGGTAAGGGTGGCTATCAAAGAGTTCCCTAGACCTGCAATTGACCCCTCGAACTACTAAACTAACCTGGTTGGTGCTAGGTAAGGGTGGCTATCAAAGGGCGATGTCGGCAGTTTTACAGGCGGCTGCTCATGGGTTACAAGTTGTAACCATTATCTACATGCAGTGGAACCAGATAATATAACCGGATGTACGAAGAGAGCTATGGAACACTGTTTTCAGGATGTGACGATTCTGATGGTTCCAGCATTCTACGTCCATCAACAAAAAATCATATTCAATAGTTCTGTTTCATTATATTGAAAAGGGTTAGTGAAAATATATATGGCGTGGAAGATAAATTGTAACATGCTAACAGCGAGGACATCCAAAGTGCTATCAGTAAAGCTATCTCTTGCCACATCCGTTAAATTCTGACAGATGAGAGGGTAACTCTTGCCACATCCGTTAAATTCTGACGAATGAGAGGATAACTCTTGCCACATCCGTTCAATTCTGACAGATGAGAGGTTAACTCTTGTCAAATCCGTTTAGTTCTGACAGATGAAAGGTTAACTCTTGCCGCATCCATTTAGTTCCGACAGATGAAAGGTTATTTCTCCCAAATTCATTTAGTTCTGACAGATGAGAGGGGAACTCTTGCCACATCCGTTATCTTTTGTCAGATGTGAGATTAGCTCTTGTCGCGTTCGTTAAATCCTCCCGCATGTGAATTTAGCGCTTGCGACATCAGTTAAATCATGCAAGATTCGCGGTTCGTGCTTTCCAATACTGTTAAATTAAGCCAGATGTCAAGTTAGATGTTGCCAAATTTGTTAAGTCATGACAAATATTAGGCTAGCTTTTGCTCCATCCGTTAAATACTGCCAGATGTCATATCCTACCGCTTCCATTGACTACTACCGAATTTGAGGTTGAACCTTAACGCTAATACAAAACTTGCGACGTTGGATGTTGCCACATCTATTGAATCTAACAGATGATAGATAAGATCGTTCCACCAGATGCGAGGTAAAACCGTACAACACATTACAATGAATTCAGCCTGATGCGTGGTTAGTTCTTTCTCCGTCACACAATGAAGCACCAAAAAAGATCACAGCAGAAATAAAATCTACGTGGTAGCCTTTCGATTATTAAAATTGGCATCCCCCTCATAAATTTTACTTTCATACTCAAGATACTTCCCCCTCCCCTATATTATTTAGTTTCAACGTTCAGTCCTGTTGTTCTTTATTTAAGGGACACTTTATTTGTAATCAACTTGTAATATTGACGTGATGCTTGCTAAAAGTAACGTTTTATTTGTAATCAACTTGTAATATTGACGTGATGCTTGATAAAAGTTACGTTTTATTTGTAATCAACTTGTAATATTGACGTGATGCTTGCTAAAAGTAACGTTTTATTTGTAATAAGCAATGCCAAATGGATTCTAAGCTACATTTTGAGAAGAAGGAAGATTAAAGGTTTCGTAATTTTTTTTCCGCACCGTCATATTACCCGTTCGGGCTATTCACGTTCATTAATTACGGTAATGGAATAATGATGAGAAAGTTAAATTTAGATAAAGTGTACCCACATTTGCGTGAAGGAAGAGTGGTAAACCATATAATAAAAACCATCCTTAGTGCACCCGACTTGGATTCAAACCCCGATCTCCCTTTCATCAGCAGTCTAGACTAACACGAGAGTGACGCCTTAGACCAGGGTGGTCCAAAGTGTTCCATCCCAAGGGTCATATATGATTATCAGGTTGCACCATGGGTAGAATATATATTTTTGGTAATTATTAAACTTAATAAAGGATCAAATACAACCCTTACTAAATTTATCTGATAGCTATTTATTATAGGTATTTAACGTGTACTTTATGAACAGACAGCGCACTAAAATTTCTATGAGCGAGAAAGAAAGGGTCTACAAATTTTATCGGGAAAGGTATTTTCACATACCTTCCAGGTTTCTTTTACATTCCACAATCAACATGGGACCAACGGCTTTACTTTACCTCCTAAGGAAGTTGTGCTACGCATTTTTATCGGTCAAGATAAAACCATTGACCCCGGTTGGGTTTGAACCCACGAATATCAGGTCCTGAGGTCAACTTAACATTATTATGTATTTATACATCTCTTTATTAATAAAATAAATGTCCTATAATATGGAATCATGGCCTTTTTAAATAAATGTTTTTATTTTTATACTGTTCACATCTTGACAGAGGGGTTCCCTTGAATTTTCCTCCGGGATATTATGAGGGCCCCATTTTCAGTGAGCACTTCACCAGTTGGACCACAATGCCTTAGACCAGGGGGTTGGCAACCTTTTAAGCATGAAGAGCTATTTTCCAAAGTGTATACAATGGGGGCGCCAAAAAAAAAAAGTAGATTTTTATATTTGAATTTTCACCTTTTATTTATGTATTTATTAGTGACAAGTTGAGAATATATATATATTTTAAATGTAATAAACAAAACATAGACTACAGGCTAATTTGATCACTCTTCAGCTTATTGTTAAAAACTTATTTATGAAGATATTAATGGAGTAATAAATTGAGGACTAATGAGGACTACATAACAAATAAGTTTAATTTCAAATAATACTCGACAACCATCCTGTCATTTATCAAACAAAACTATTTTACAAGAAATGTAACAAAAAATGCAAAATATAAGGCGGGTGTCTTAAAATCACCTAAATTCTGTCAAGAGGGGGCCATGGCACCCACGGGAACCACGATGCCGACCCCTTCCATAGACCATGCGGCCACAAAAGCAGGTTATTCGCTAGTGGAATGTTATCTTGATTAGAGTGCTAGAGAGATATTAGGATATTATATAGAAACACAAACAAAAGTATGATTAAAGCAATACCATACGATATTTTAAACTGGTCAATCGTAAAACAAATACCGCATGGAGAAAAAAAAAAGGCGGACTATGAATAAATGTGTGATTAAAGCGTGTATAGTGAGTGACCTT
This sequence comes from Timema bartmani, assembly GCA_902151455.1. NCBI lineage: Eukaryota > Metazoa > Arthropoda > Insecta > Phasmatodea > Timematidae > Timema > Timema bartmani. The sequence goes on along the minus strand of CABFWB010003811.1, from coordinate 10,260 downwards.
TTATTTTAAATGAGCCTCTAATGGATTACAGTCACTGAAACAACCATATATCATGAATAAATTATCTCATATTTAATTTGTTATTGAAATGGGCATTAACTATACATCGGAAGGGTAATAATACTTTTTGTTAATAATTGCTATATAAAGCGAAAAGTTTTAATTTTACGCTTATCTGCTCTTATGAGAAATTAAAATGTTTTCACTCGAATAGCACTTTTTAATGCGGAATATTGCATCTCAAATAAAAGTCCTTTTATTTTCGGATTTATTTCTTATTTATTCAATGATCACAAAAATAAACATGAGTGATTTATAAGCCCAAGTAAGCATTAATACATAGAATTTTATAATTGTATTAGATATATATACCATATCAGCACATGAATTATAAGCTAACCGCTTCGGTGGCAACACAGTCTAACGCGTTACTCTCGCAGGAGACTAGACTGCCAATGAAGGGAAGATCGAGGTTCGAATCTAAGTCGCGTGTACAGAGGATGTGGTTTCCAAAACGGTTTACATTCTCTATCCCCGCAAATACGGCTACATTTCCTCTAAATATAGCCTTCCTCATTTAGGAAAAAAACCAGGTCGCCCGACCGAGATTCGAACATCGATCTCCCCGTCCTCGATAGTCTGGCTCAATACGAAACTAGCGCGTTAGCCAACTACGCCACCGAGGCGGGTAACTTTCTGATTTATAAAGATAGACGTAAAACACTTAAATGAAATTCAACAATTTTTTTTTGGTCTAATGCATTATTTTTAAAAGTTTTTTATCTGATAATTTTGGTTGATTTGATAGTATAAGGGTTTTAAATATTACAATACAAGAGTGGACAGAGCTCAATTTTATTATGTTTCCGTGAGTATTTGAAAATTAGTAAAATGTATAGATTTTTTAAAAATTTTCTATACTTTGTCAGCATATTATCAACTTTATAGTATATTTTTATTCTATATCTGAACTATTATCATATTATCTTTTCATTGATGACACTGGAAACATATTGTTTACATTTAAAACATATGTTTAACATATAAAATTTTACTTTTACATCAATTATTGTTTCCAGCCTATGACTTGGGTCAGTTTTTTTTATTAAAGCCATTTATTTTTCCACTACCGGCTGACTAGGCCTGTCGTAGATTCATATACCTTATAATCTATCTTAAGACAGGCACACCATCCAGTCCCCAGCCGTTAATTTATCCCTGTGAAAGGGTAAACCCACATTTCACTAGTGATACATTTTTCATCTATGCCAGGAATTGAACCCGGTACCCTTAGCTCACTAGACAGACACGCTACCGACTGAGTTATGATGTAGAATGCTTAAGATATAATATTACAGATCTAAATGTAGGTATTGCCATGTCAGAGAGCCTTTAAACATTACTTTATTCCCTTTTTATTTAGTATATTTATTTCAAACCTCACCTGGTGACGTTAGATATGTGTTATATTTTACACATGTATAAGCCTACTAATAATTCTTGGTGCTAGTGCACTAAGGGGTATTATTTCTTAAGTTAAGCTAGTTTTTAAGTCATATTACAACTCCCGCTCCATATTTATATAATTGTAGTTTCACTTACTATTATAAATAATTCTGACATAGTCGCTTTCTCTCCTCTCTTAATAATAATAAAGAAAATAATAATTATAATATTTAGCACCGCGTCTTATTACCCGTTCGGATTAGACGCTTAAGTACTAATTACGCTAGTGGATTAGGTATTGGGAGAGTTGAATTTAGAGGAGGTGAACCCGAATTTGCGTAGAGGGAGAGTGGAAAACCGTTTAGGAAAAACCACCCACAGTTCACCCGACCGAGATTCGAACCACAATCTCCCCGTCCTCGGCGGTCGAGCTTAATACGACTAGCGCGTTAGCTAACTACGCCACCGAGGCGGGTCTCTCTTCTCTTATTTGTTTGTTGTTGCTATATTGCGATTCTTCTCTAGGTTGTGTAAAATCTCCCGATTTGGACAGCCTTACTCTGATCGATAATCAACGTACAGTCAGTACCATGTGAAGATTTGTAACCAACATCCGCATCCTCAGTTGCGATACCAACTCCCTCCTTTTACAGACATAACCCGTCTTCAACACCCCCCACCCCCCGTTTTCACCCTCCCAACCTTTAACACCCGAGCAAAGCAAATTCACACCTCCGTAGTCAAAAACAAAACCTGTTCCCGTCGCTAACACCTCCCCCTGCCCTTCACCCATATCACTTAGAACATAAAAACTTGCCAACTAGGTTGATCACGCACTTGGCGAACCACAAAATAGGTTTCGAACCCTCCTTCTCCCCCTAACCTAAAAGCGTCTAAAACCTTACACTCCATTACGTCTCCAAACACCAAACACATAGACACACACACGTGTTCTATCGGAAGAACGTGTGTGAGTATGTGTGTTTTATGAGAATCTCGGGAGCATGACGTAATCATCAAACACACATTAGCTTGGTGTAATGAACTTGAAATGAAACAAAACCCCCCCAAAAAAAATACGGTTTGGGTTTTCAGACGGATGAAAAGGGGGTTAGTGTGTGTGTATGGGGAG
>CABFWB010003810.1:0-70953 GCA_902151455.1 Timema bartmani | reverse complement strand
GGAGGGCGAGACTGACACGGACACTAGTGCGGTCTCAGCGGGGAGTGAGTAGAGAAAAAAGGATTGTTAAAGGGGAATAAACTGTAACAATCCTTGCCGGGATAAAAAAATAATAATGTAGGTGCCGGGAGAAGCAAGCACAAGCCCTGGGAACTGGATTCCAGTACAACTGAGTGTCTGGAGGAACACCAGGGATGCCCTTGTGATCCAAAGGACAGTTTCCCAATCGTATGAACAAAAGTTAGTGGAGTAAATATAGACTCTGGGGGTTCCTTGCACCGTATGACCCACCACCTTGGAAACAAGAGAGGTGGATTGTGGGTGATGGGCCCTCAAGAGTCAAGATGGAGAAAGGCGGCTGCCCTGCAGCCCTCTGGTACCATCGGGGTGATGGAGTTCCCCAGCAGAAATGGGAATAGAATAGTTGAGTGAGTTTAGTTTAGCTTAGTTAGTAGTTAAAATAGATAAATTAGGGACGGGGGAACTAGGTAGGGGGTAGATTAGGAAATTCAACTGCCAAGGGTGGAAGAAAGGGTGAGTACTAATATCAGTAAAAGTATCGAGTAAAAAATACTAGTATCGAAAGCAAAATATCAATACTAGTAGAGTATCGATACTTTTCTCATATCCCTATCTGTGTGATAACTGATGATGCTTACACAGTGATGGCTAAATAGAAGGTTGTGTATTGCACTCCATCTTGTGTGTATGTTTCTTTTAAGGTAAATTCATAATGATGGTCCAGGTAACGCCGGTCCCAAAATTTATAATGACAGTCTCCCTATTTTTAGGGACTGTTGTTTTATAAAAGGGATCATAGTTACTAAACTTTTTTCCACACCTATAGTATTGTTTTAAAGTATATATATATATATATATATATATTATTTTTTTTATCAAATAATCTATTTATAAAACTATATATATTGTATTATATAAAATCTTAGTACTTAGCTTGGTTTTTAAGTATATTTCCTATTAATAATAAATAATATAATTTCTATATTTCTGTATGGTTATTTGAAATAGAGCACTAAAAAACACACAAACACATTTTTAAGGACAAGCTATCTATCTAATAATTCAAAGTGCTGCCATCTATAAAGTGATATAACTAAAAAACGGGCAGCTGTGGACAGTCAAAGCTTGTCCTTAAAAATGTGTTTGTGTGTTTTTTAGTGTTCTCTCTAAACAATTTCTATTCCAGTATCACCAAGGTAAGTGTGCTGGCTATCCCTCCTAAGAATATTATTTCTATATTTTAATACATGCTAAGTGACACTAAGAATGTAATTCAAAGTTTCGCATATTGTTTCATACACTTATTTTTAGAAATAACATAGAAGTAATGGATTTAAAGGATTACACAGCTCTCAAAGATAAGCTTGAAAGACATAGAAAATATGCACAGAAAGTGAGGGTTGAGAAACAAGAAGAAATAGAAATGATTAAAAAAATTAGATCTAAAAAAAGATATAGGACAAAGAACATCAAGTACAAGAAAAGAAGAAAGATAAAATAGACAGGACATTCACCAAACAAATTAATAGTGAAGATAATATAAAAAACAAAGAAGAAAATCAAATTACAATAATAAATTACAAATAAAACTGAAGAACATGTTTCCAAATAATTATTTCATGTACTGTCAAAATAAAAGAAAAAATGTTCAAAGTATTTAAAAAAAAGTGATTTCAAATAAATCTCAGGATATTCAGAAGGAATATGAGAGAAAGAAGAAAAGACGTCAAAGAGCTAAAATGAGTGATGAAGAAAAGAACAAAAAAATAAAAGAATTAAGCTAGAAGATATGAATGAAAGAAAAATGCAAAAGGTTAAAAGACTTGGAAAAGAAAGAGCAAGAGGAGTTAGAGAGAAGAGGAAGGATAATATGAAAAACATAGAGTTTGAATCGCAGTCAACTTCACCACTGGGTGAAAATACAATTAAAGAAGCAATACAAAATCCTATTCACGCCTCTACTGACCTGGAATGTTTACATATTCCCGTTAATACTAGCTTAGCCTCAAGTTCTACAAGTTCAAAATCTTCAAGGAAATTCCCTAATAAAAAAAAAGTATTGAAAGATGGAAGTAAGGTTTACAGAGATTTAAAATGGGTAGAGCTGCAGCTGCAGCTTAAAAAAGCTCAACGCCAAGCAGAGCGTTATAAATGATGACTTCAAAGGTTGAAATCAAAAAGAACTCCATCGCCCAAATCAAAAATAAGAAAATTTGCTGGAAAAAGAAAAGTTCCAACTCGCGTAAAAAAATATGCTTAGTATTCAGTGACTCATTGGTGTCTCACTTGGAAATTGCAAAGTTTGTGTCATTCATCCAATTCAAAGAAAGACTAATCATAGGAGCAGCCAAATCACTTATATCAAAATAAATGTTATCTTTTATTTTCTTCGTCATGCTGCTACATTTACAGATTTTCTGTATGTTTTGTGTGAAACAATTCTTGGAAGAAAATTTAAACAGTCGTCATTGTCCTGGAAAGAAGGACTCAAAAACTTTGAAAAAGGATAAACGTCAAAAATGAATTCTCTTGGATATGATGTTAAATTTACATCAGAAGTACTTAAAAACTCATGCAGCCAGTATTTCTTATTCGATTTTCCTTCGTTTAAGGCCTTATTACATTGCAACACCCAAGGTGTCTGATTGTGACACCTGTGTTTTTATTAAACACTCAGACATGCAATATATGATGACTGCTTTGAAACGATGTTCAATAATTTCTTTTTAATTTCTAGAAGAAGTAATTGACACGGTTGTTTGTTCCAATACAAGTATGAAATGTATGTATGGGAATTAAGATGAGTGCAAAGATAATAAATAAAGTTGCATTCAATGTCACAGATGAATCAAGAAATCAAGTGATTAAATGCTTGAAATGGTCGAATAGTAATGAAGAAAGGGTTATTAAAGAAAAAACAGCTTTTGTGAAAGTGATGAGAATAACTGTTGGTCTGAAAATTCAGGAATTGACTGAAAAATTAACCCAAGATTTACCTCAATATAAGTAACACATATTTGACATACGACATCAGTACAACACAATGATGACACTAAAAAAATAAATGGGCTATAATGAAGTTATCATACATATTGACTTTTCGGAAAACTATTTGCTAATGTGCAGTAATGAGGAAGTTCAGGCGATGCACTTTGGTGCTTCTCAGAAGCAGTTGTCTCTCCATACTGGTGTATAATACATTAGGGAAAGTTCTAAATAAGTTAAGCCACATTCATTTTGTACCATTTCAGAAAACTTGGATCATGGTGCACATGCTGTCTGGAGGTCATCTCAAACTAGTTCTAGAAGAGCTTGGTATGAAATTCCCTTTGATAGATACTTACCCCTTTCAAGCTGATGGTCCCACTTCACAGTATAAGAATAGATTTAACATCCATTTACTCACCACCCAGTTGACATCAAGAAGGTTTCTTGGAACTCTTCTGTAGCAGGTCATAGAAATGAGTCGGTGGGGTTCTGAAGAGAACTTCAGCTTTACTAGTTGCACAGGGCAAAGATATTGTAACAGCTAATGAATTTGTAAAAAGAGCTTACACATAGTTGTAAAATACAACTTTTTGACATTTTTGAAAGCGACATATTAGAAATGAAAAAACCCATATCGGCTGCAGTGTCACGAATTCCAGACTTCCATCAAGTAACATGGTCTACAAGCCAGCCTACAGTTATCTACATTCAACTACTGAGCTGTTTTCAGTGTTCACTCGATGAACTATGTAAACATCACACTTTTACTAGAGGAAAAGTGATTCTGAGCAATAACTGTATCCTTTACTTTTGTAGCCACCCTCATCAGCATATTATAATTATCATAGCTATCACCATGAATCTTATTAATTTCACATTAATTAACAATATATATTATCGTTTGTTTTGTTTTTTCCTTCTTACTTTACTTTGACTAACAAAAAAGCAAAATATTTACCAAAAAAAAGCTGATGAGAGACCATCTAATGAAATTGCAAATCCAGAACTTGTTCCAGAAACAGTAAAGCAAGGAGATTTTGTTGCAGTGCTATGGGAAGACAACTGGTATCCAGGTAAGATATTATGTTGACATAGTGATAGGCAAGACACTACATGAAAATGTCTTTAAAGCTTATCTCTGGAAACTTGTAATCAAGCTAAATTAGTTAGCACTTATTAAATTTGTTTAAATGCTGTTATAGGATTGGTAGGGCAACAGGACTCTGGTATATTTACCATAAAGTTCATGGCGAGAAACGTAACTTATCTTATATGGCCAGGGAAGGAAGATCGTCAAACCATTCATAAAGATGAAATCCTCCGCAAAATAAATTGCCGTCCCATAGCCATAACCAAAATTAATTTTACTATACAAGAAAGTGCTGAGTTAGATGAACTTTGCGCTACATCATAGATAAATCGCTCTTAATATTACTTTCACAAGTTTATTTATGTATCATTTTTACTGGCCAGATTTCCTTTTCATAAAAATATCCTGATTAAATAACTACGGTCCTGGGTCTGTAACAACGGTCTCCACAGCATATGATGGTCCATGCAAACATATTATTTAGTTTGTAAAATTAATAAAAGGTTTATATAAAAATCCAATGGTTAAAACATTAAAGTGTATTTTAGTTAAACATAAATAAATAGCCTAATGTTTCTTGCTTTTGTACTCTTAAATTCACTTGTGAGTTTAAAAAAAAGAGTAAAATTAATGTATATGTAAACATTTCTTGACATGAAACCAAATATTTGGTATTGATTGAAGAAGTTACGCAACAATTACACTAAGGCAATTAATTATTATATTTTAAATGACAAAATTGTCTTCAATTTTCAAAACTGAATCAACAGTGGGTTTCTAAACTCAAGGAACTGTGGTTATGAAATTTTACATTTTTATTTGTAAGCATAATCTATAAATAATTTGGTTTTACATGTGATTGTTGCAATTGTTTATTTTATGTTCAGGAACCCGTTTGGAGCGAAAACAATAAATTACAAATTTCAATGGACAACTTAAAAAAAACCCACCAAATTGTCCCTTTATTGTATTTTCACCCATTAAACAATTATAGCACTTCTTGAACAACTGCCACCTAGCAATATTCTTGTGTGTCATATTGATTTCTTTACACAGACAAAATAACCTCCGCCCCAGAAAAATATACTTGTAGTTGGTTACAGCTAAAGTTTAAAATGTGTTTTTGTGTGTATTTTACATCAAAAGTATCTACTCCAACATTACCCAGGCAAGTGATTTGTTTATCCTTACTACTTTTTATTTTTGTTTATTTATTTATTTGAAGTATTAAAGTGCACTTTCTGAACCAACTGAATATATCAACAACCTAGAGTTTCTATGAGCAAGAGCAAAAGTGCCTACCAATTTTGCGGAGGGAGCTATTTTTACATACCGTCCAGTGTTCTTTTACATGCCACAATTGACATGGAACCAACGACTTTACTTCCCCTCTGAAGGAAGTTGTTCGAAAGATTTTTATATACTCGAGAAAAATTCGTCGAACTCAGCTAGCTAAGTTTGAACCCATGAACATCGGGTCCTGAGGCGAGCACTTTACCCCAAGATCATCGAGGTCGAAATCCCCTCGCCTTAAAACTACAATTAAGTCCAGAACTCTGTTCCAAATTTCCTTTATAATATAAATGGCAGCCTATTGTTGTTTCTTGGAAAATATGCTACAAGAAGAAATATAGATTGTATTGGTTTTAAAAATGCACATAGTAAATGGTTTATTATTTTTTATAAATAAAACAAGATTTTCAATTAATTTTGTTTATTTCAAATGAACCACCAATGCGTATAAACATAAGTGGCCATTTCAGCTTTAAATAAACATTTCATAAATTTGTATGTACATATTTTTATTTACAATAAATAAGTTAATGAGATAATTTTATTATTTGGTAAGTTCTTTTTTCTTATTGAGAGAAGTTACAATATTGAGTCATGTTAATTTCCTTCAACAGACATTAAACTTAAGAAAATATATTGTTGATAAAAACTCATATCTTTAAGTGGATTCAGAAAAGGAACCAGAGATGCCATCAGGATGCTGAGAATAATTTCAGCGATAGTGCTGGAAGTCAAGGAAGTCTTTATTGGTTTCATCGACTAACAAAAGGCGTTTGTGAAGGGGAAGAAACTTATGTAAATACTCAAGAAGATCGGCATCAATTGGAGAATCAGAAGGCTGATTGCAAACCTGTACCAGGCTCACCGAGTGAAAGTTAGGCTGAATGATGGAGAGGAGTGTTTGTCACCCGGTCTGTTCAACTTGTATGGTGAGTGGCTGGTCAGAAAAGACCTAAAGGAACATGGCAATTTCAGGATAGGAGGATGTGTCATAAACATACACAGATGATCTAGCATTGATGGCCAAAAATAAAGAATAGTTGCAGGAAATGATGGACTGGTTGGTAGAGATAGGGATAAAATATGGCATGGAGATCAAAAATAAGAAGTTAAAAGATATTTAAAAAAATGAAAAGCTGCTGAAAATCAAAATTGGAAACCTGGAGTTGTAAAATATAGACCAGTTCAAGTACCTCGGAAGTCTGCTGATAAAGGATGCCTAGTGCACTAAAGAAATTAGGTCGAGGATCCTCATGGCCAAGGAAGCTTTCAACAAGAAGAGGTTACTGCTGACCAGCAAGTTGAGTTTGGAAATGAGGAAGAAATTGATGAAATGTTACATTTGGAGCATCGCGCTGTATGGAGCAGAAATTTGGACTCTTAGGAAGATGGAAAACAAACACTTGGAGAGCTTTGAAATGTGGTGCTGGAAAAGATGTGAGAATATCAGGTGGAGAGGGTGGTGACAAATGAAGAAGTCCTAATAAAAGTGGGTGAGAAGAGAACCATTTTGGATGTGATTTTGCGGTGCAAAGCAAACTGGATCAGACATATCCTTAGGATGGAACTGTCTTCTGTACGACGTCATAGAAGGAAAGGTTGAGGGAAAGAGGAGCTTAGGAAGGAGGAGGATTCAAATATTATATGACTTGAAGGAAAGGATAAAATTCTGGGAGCTGAAGGAGGGAGAAATCAGGGCCCATTGGCAGTCTAATTTCACTGTCAAAAGGACCTGTTGTAAATCAGTCATACAAACCAAGTCATTAGTTCATACACTTATTATTATTTGTTCTGTTTTACAAGTCTGTTTTCAATAAAGTAGCAAATGGAATAGCTTGATATAGCTCCGATATATAAATTAGTAACTATTCCAAAGCAAAATATGAACAATAATATAATGAAAGTTGTGGTATAGCTTGAATCTGTTGCAATATCTTTATTACTTTGTATATACTTTCTATGACAAAACCTTGAACAGTGTAATTATTATTATTTTTAAAACCAGGGCTTTAAGTCGGTAAAAACTCAGACTTAACAAATAAAATTTTATAATATTACATGGAATAGAGCACTAGGCTAAATCATGGTTTAAATTAGGAGGGATAGCCAGCACACTTACCTTGGTGATACTGGAGTAGAAATTGTTTAGATAGAACACTAAAAAAAAACACAAACACATTTTTAAGGACAAGCTTTCACTGTCACAGGTCAAGAGAGTAGACTGATGAGAGGTTGCAGTTCAACCAAAAGCATCAGTCTACTCTCATGACCTGATGAAGCTGTCTGTGACAGTGAAAGCTTGTCCTTAAAAATGTGTTTTTAGTGTTCTATCTAAACAATTTCTACTCCAGTATCACCAAGGTAAGTGTGCTGGCTATAGCTCCTAATTCAAACCATAATATTATATGGTAATTATATAATTTAAATTTTATACTTTTTTAATTACTTAGGACCAAAATTTATAATTCTGATCCACAAATTTATTTAAATCTGTATTGAAGCATTTTACTGCAGTCAATTTGGTATTACTGCTTAGTTTAATTTAGCCATTTATGAATGAGTCGAAGTTGGAGTACCGACTCCAAAGTCCTGTTCAATACCAATGTTTATAATAGTGTCAGGATATTATTGACACATTCTAGCTCAACTAAACCCCAGATTGTGAAAGGGAACCTACCGGTTCAGTTTTACAGCATTTTCAATGTGAAATAACATTTGTGTATGAAATTTGATTTGCTAAAATAAATAGATGTTTCACATAGCTGCCATGATAAGTCCAAATGCCATCATTTTTCATTAAGCAATTGGAACAAAATATTATTTTAGTATGTCTTCAAGCATCTAGCCAAAGTTTATTTTGATGTTTGTCCACATTAAAAGAGCTAGACTGAGCAATGTTATGAAAATACAATTTGTTATCTGGTCTTAAATGTTTTACATTTACACTAGAAACCAATTTATCCAAATCACTATCATCCTAAATTCCAGTTTATCCAAAACAAGCAAGCTATTTACACTCCGAAGTTTTCAAGATCAATTGGCCTGCAAGCAATCATAGGTCTCAAACAAAAACAATTTTTATTTTTTTGGACAAGTTTTAGGTTCTATTTTGGCTCTGTAACAACAGCAAAAAATCACAGATTATTTCTCATACTGTTTCAAGCTGTAAAAATTCTATGGCATATTGCGTTTGTGAATTTTTTTTCATGTCCCTAACCGCGAAAAATACCAAAAATTAAGGATTATTCTAAATTTTAGCTATCCAAATTGAACTTGGTTTTTTCATCAAATTCAGATAAACGAGTTTTTAGTGTACCTATTTCATATTGGTCGCTTAATGAGTGGGTATAACCCCAAATATCATAGTGGATTTAAATGGGTTTCACCTGATTATTGAAACAATATGTACGTAATAAATTAAATAATGCTTTGATGTGAAATTAAAAAACAATAGATGGATTTATCAAATTGAAATTTTTAATTTTATATGACATTAGGCCTACATATAAGTCAATCAGTGTTAATTACATACAAAATAAGTGTAAAAATAAATAATATTTTGGTATATTTTCTCACATTTTACTACTCTTAAAGTTATTTTGTGACATCACACCAGTTGTAAAAACTGCTAACTTTTTCCTGAAATCGAAGATGTTGGTATCATCAGACTCAATTTGTTAGTGGTTATAGGCGAGATAAGTGCCAGGGTGCAAAACCCACTAAAAGCTGTCTTAAATGGGCGGAGAAAATCTAATATGGTTACAAAACCAGCAAAATTCAGGGTGGCCACGGATGTAAAGCCTGCTAAACGCACAATGTTTGTTTAAAAAAACCTAAATTGCATAGGCAATATGGTTGTTGTAAGAGCTACGAATACAAACCCGCTATCTGCTAGCATTAATACTAACACATCAGAGGTATTGTGTAGTGAATATAAAGTTAATTCATATTCCAGTCTATGGTATGGAGGGATACTTTAAGACTTTTAGGATTAGGTTACCCGCACTGCAGCTGAAATAAGTACACAACAATCAAACATCACCTGTTTGAAAACTCACTGGGATAGGTTATCTTTCTCAGTTGTTTTACTTTCGTTTGAAAGCATGTAGGTCATGTTTTTGTTTGTTTAACAAAATGAATGAAAGTGAAGAAACTATGGAGTTGGACCTTGATAATGATGTGTGATAAAAATGTGATTGATGAGACCCATAGTTAGTGGAATAGAAGGAGGTGCCCAGAAAAATAGAAAATAGATATATTAAAGAAAAAAAAAGTGAGTAGTTAAAAAGCTAAACTTTAACCTGTAAGTATCTTTATTTTATGTTTAGTAAACTATTACTATAACTCTTTACCAACTTTAAAACATTTTACTCATACTTGACCAACATTATAGGCAGGATGTAAGCAAACTTTTTGAAATGTAAGTGTAATTTACTGTAGTGTTCCAACATTAAAAAAATTAATCACAAGTCGTTAGAATCAATTTGAATACTGTAGGATCATGTAGGCATCTTTGTATGCTTTTACTTGGTTACAGTGAAATATATGCCTAGGACAATGACTATGATGAAAACAACAGCAACGCCGAAGAGGACGAACCGGTGCTGAATGGATCTCATGATCATTCCACTTAGGAGTCTTGAACTTCGACCAAGCTCTGCATCCGTTTCACGTAACTATAAAGAGATACTTGATTAAGACACAGTTTAGGTACAATATGTGACTACAAAGAGACTTCTGACTACACAATGAAAAAGTTATTGAAATTAACCTTTTAAAAATTTGAATATACTCTATTATTTGTTTAAAACAAAAAGTCACAAGATGGAAAAGAAATTTTTTATTGTTGAAAATTAAAATATTTGAATTTAAATGGAAGAAAACCTGTCTCAAGTTTTGCAAATACACTAAGAACTGAGATTACTTTTAAATCAATTGTTTAACTATGAGGATACTAAATGGATAAATGATTTTATAATAAATCTAATACGATAAAAATAAGAAAAAATAAACTAATGAGTGAAAATTGATTGAAGAAATTCCACATAAGAAAAAGAACATGTGGGTATAATCCAATGCACAAAGGTGACATCTGAGACAGAAGAATGAAATAAAATGTCACCTTTGTGCTCTTCATAAACATATTCATTGCTTCTACTTTACTAGCACCACTCTTATACATTGTCCAGGTTTCTGCTGCCTACATACGTATCTTTTTGAATTTTAATGCCACTTCTTTTTTCCATACCAAACTCACAAATACGTGTGGAATGCATCTACTTGGCGTCTCCAATTTACTATTTCCCGAGTAACCGTCCACCACCGCTTTTATACTCTCGTATCGACGGCAAAGTGGTGGACGGTCCCGGGAGGAACAGCCATGGGCGACGAGAGGAGGAAGCAGCTCTAGGCCTTTATTTACATTCATATTATACATTAGATATACAGGTAAGACATTAAATCAATAGGAACATTTTCGATGTTGAAGATGCCAGCTGACTCTGCTTCTGTCTCCAGCAGCTCCCGCAGGACCTGTCGTGAGGGTTCGTCTGCCAGGTTGAGGTTGGTATCAATCCATAAAATGTCTCCATTATGTGTCTCTCATGAAGTTTGAGATGTATAGGTGTAGTCTCCTTATCAGTGGGTAATTAAATACCAGGCCCCGTTCGGTCATTATAGTGTAGTAGGCTGCTGTGTTGTCTGTTCCGAGTCTAATAGTCGGGCTGCGTCATTTCATCTTTTCCAATCGAAGGGCTAGCCGTCCGGCGGTGACTTCTGCTTGGTTGATTTTGGCGGGTGTTTGAAGCTTCTGAATCATGGCCGCTGGGACCTCAGGGTTGTACGCAGCCAGGGACCATGGTGTGGCGTCTATGAAGATGGTAGTCGGCGTTTCAGAACACTCTTTCCATACGCATCTTGTCCAACGGGGGAGAGCTAGTAGGTGCTGGGCTAGCTCATGTAGCCGGCGATCCGGGTGGTGTCTTTGTCGGATGCCTCGAGCAGGTGTCGCAGCAAGATTCTGACCCTGTTCTGTGCCACGAGTGTCAAATGAAGTTCGGAGGAAGATGTGTTGATGTCAAAATCCAGGTAGGTGATTCTTTTCTCCGGCCTGTGATGATTTTTCGTTGTTGATGGTCAGTCCCAGTGATATCAGCTTCGGTACGTGTTGTAATAGATCATTTACAAATATAATTTCCTTAATCTTTTCATTTCCTACTTTTCCTTAAACTCTCACCGAGAATACTTCTGTTCTATGAACCCATGCTGTTCCTCTTTTAAATGCTGGGGGAAAAGAGGGGTATCACTGGCATCGGCACAGATGCTGACAACTGGACTGGTACGAAAAGCACCAGTAGCCAGTCGAATGCCAGCATGGTGGACACTATCCAGCATCTTTAACGCCGAAGGTCTAGCTGAGCCATAAACAAAACTGCCATAGGCTAGTTTTGATCTCACCAAGGCCCTATAGAGGCGCATCAAGGTTTCCCTGCCAGCACTCCAAGAGCAACCACTAACGACTTTAAGAAAAGTGAGGTGTTTTAAGGTGGATAAGTTAATCCACTGTGGATTAGTGACAGCAAAAACGTCATTGAATCTTAGATAGCTGATTGAGGGTTTCTAAAAACTAAAAAGTGTTTATTAATTATTTTTCTAATATTTTGCAAACACAACTAGTTAAGGCTATGGGTCTATAGCTAGATGACTAAATTATCTTTGCCACTTTTATAAATATAAAAAATGATTGTTAGCTCCATAGTAATGGGAACTGATGAGCTTCCCAAACAATGTTGTAGAGGTCCAAATTAAAGCCTGTCCTACTGGCGCAACATTTCATAGTGGCTGTAATCAGGGCTGGAAGCTGTGCCGCCCACCTGGGACAGGGCATAGATCAGTTCATCTATCATAAAGGGGGAGTTATAGTCCTCCCCCCGAATCTGACTAAAGTCAATAGTATGGCAATCTATGTCCTTATGCACTGTGAACTCGAGAGTGTAATGAAACACGAAGGTGGTGGTGGTGATGGTAGTAAATAAATGAATGAAAGCCTTCGTAGACCTGTTATGTTCATACTTCAATATTTTTATCATCAATAAATTAATTAAAATAATTTTAGGGTTGGCCTGAGTATTTGCTAACCACATTTTCCGCCACCCCGCTCCCCCTTTCCAGCATGCCCCCTATTTACCCCTCCTTATCAACCCATTTGTCTCTTAACCCACAATTTGACAAGTATATAATAGGCTCTAGGTGCCACCTCTACAAGTCAACCACTTCACCGCAAGCTGCCACTACGGAACATTTTCATCTCTAGCAGTGTATAGCAGATGTGTATTGTATTACCCACTAATGACAAATTACAAATACACATACCCACACAAATACAAATTAAATCAAAATTGTTAATTCTTACCCGACTTCGAGATTTCTGTATGGTTTCTCGTTGGGAATGTAAGTCCTGCAGCACCTGGGATCCGATTTCTTCCGTCTCAAGTATTATACGGTACCCTGCATTGAGGTGATGGCCTGTTCGCTCGATGCGCTCAGAGTTGTCTAGTAACCTCAACTTCTGTTCCTCCTTCATGCTCACGCCTGCACCGTACAAGTCATCTTGACCAAAGAAACCTACAGGAAAAATTATAAGATACTAATAAACTAATATCGATATAGCTGTACCAATAGCTACTCATGGACACCTTTATACACCTGGTATTCAAGGTCGTAGCTTTTTTTTTTTTAGGAGATGGTAGGGAAGGGGGTAGGTAAACTATTTTAGCTAAAGTTTGCTATCCATCCCTTCGACTTTGAGGGTAGCTGGTTGATGTAGTTGACGGTAGCTGGTTGATGTAGTTGACGGTGACATCGTGGTCAGACACGCGTGGGTAGGAAAAAGGTCGGCGAGTGTGTTCCGGCAACGATAGTCGCGGTGGAACGGAAGGATGTTCCGGCAACGTGAGTCGCGGTGGAACATGAGGAAGTTCCGGCAACGTGAGTCGCGGTGGAACATGAGGAAGTTCCGGCAACGTGAGTCGCGGTGGAACATGAGGAAGTTCCGGCAACGTGAGTCGCGGTGGAACATGAGGAAGTCCTGGCAACGTGAGTCGCGGTGGGAGGTATGGTGAGGGTGGCGAGAGGGAGGGTTAAACAAATTGCTCTTTCGTAACATAAGACAATTTAATAAGCTCTTTCGTATGGGTGGTGCACCCAGGTGGGTCACACCGTTGATTGGCCAAGGCTGACTGGCTGAGCCTGACTGGCTGACTGGCTTAGAGACCAAGGAATCACCGTATTAAATACCCTCCACTGCTGCCTGGCCTTGTCCAATGGGAGAAACAGGGGCTTCCCATTGGTGCGTGCAAATTGGAGGGATAGTGCCCATCACACAAGCCAATAGAGACAGGAGTTCTCTTTGGAGCTGTGTATAGAGGTGAGCTCATCACGGACGGCTTCGAGAACATGGACTGTGGAGCGGTCCAGGCAATAGAGAGGGTGGGTGGCGCGGCCTGTGCAAGTGCGAAGGAAAGAGACAAGGGCCGACAGAACAGTGAGGCACAACAAGTTGAATTGGTGGAAAATGGGGTGGGGTGGATAATAGATCATAATTACCATCCATATAGTTACATTGTTGCCATTAATACATCGTACCACCAGTGCAACAGGGCCACATATAAAAAAAATCGATTTTGACATAGAGCCTTGCTCCAGTACAGTTATACTTTGAATGTAAAAGGGCCATATTTAAAGTTGTGGCAATATTTTACTGTTACTTTCTGCAAGAAAAATGTTGAATTTATATCCTCTCAAGGAAACTTTACGGCCCTCTCCTGGAATAAAAAAAAAATGTGTGTGGCCCTGTTGCACTAGTGGTACAACATGTCCATAAATGCTTCATATTTTTTAATTTTTTTATTTTATGTCTTGTTTAGCAGAAAGCCTGATGATATTAAATGCACCCCCTCCTTGCATTCACACACACATTCTTATTCATTGTACACTTCTACAAGCAGTGGGATTTTGGTCCTAAAGAACCTTTTAGAAAATACAAACATATTTTCTTGAGATCAAAATTGATAAGATTAAATTACATTATTAATATTATCTATCAAAAGTGACAGCACATGACTTGACGTATGAATATATGAAAATTGTTTTAGCATAGGCGGGAGGGACCTGACGTTTTTACATAGTATTAGTTTATAAGCCTCTGACTCTATTAGAGAGAAATAAAATCAATGGAGAACCATCCCATGGTTCAGTTGGTACAACAGCATCAGGGCCCAGAGCTCTGGGGGCCCACTATGGGAGAAAAAATAATTATTTATTTTTTCCTTTTTATTCTATACATATTTTTTCAATATTAAAAATTATAATTAATTTTATGAGCAAGTATGACAAATGTAATTATATAATAAGTATCATAATTCATAAATATGAAAATTTGAAATGCTATAAGAAAAACAGATTTTTTTAAATATTATCTCTGACATCACTCATGATATAACTAAAAGTATCAACTTAGTCTAGTAGTTTGGTATGTTTCCACTGAAAAAGACGAGAACAATGTCCCAAAAAAACTTAATTTGAATTAGTCTTTTCTTGGGTTTAATGTAGTAAGTGATAATCCGGCAGAAAGATATACAAAGCTTAAGGAAGATAATAATTTAAAAGACTGAGTCCTGAACTAAATAAAATGTGTGGTCATTCTTATGATTGAATAGCTATTGTGAGCGAAATATATGGTGGGGTGCAAGACAAATTTAAAACCAAATAAAAAAAATTCAAAATAATTATGGTACATTGTGCCACACACCATCTTAATTTAGTACTTAGTGATATCATTTTATAATCACAAACAATTATTTGATCTAATTGAAGGTTTCATAGTATTTCTTTTTAAAATAGTAGTAAACTATGGGAGTTTCTGTACTCTTTCTCCTAGTCTGCTAAAATGACTTTAAAAAGAATTATCAACAACTCATTGGTAATAATCGATGTACTTAACATTGCATGCCCCGAGAGTTAATCTTACATATGTGATGAAAACTCTAACTCTGAAAATGTATTCCTTCTCGTCATTCTTTCAAATATTTTGTAGTCTGTCTCAAACTAAATACAATCATAAAATGTTGATCTGTTCAAAGATGTTCAGTTGATAAACAATTTTTTGGAAAGACTGTGGATCTCAATGAACACTTGTTTAGTTTCTTCAAGTGCAAAGAACATGGTATTACTATGGAGAATAGAACCACCATTTTAAGATGTATGTAAGAACAAAGTCAAACAGTTATATGGTGAGCTATTCAAAGATTAGAGGATTATAAATGTATAGCGTGATTTTGAAAATGAAGTTTTCAATGCTACCTTTAGTAAAGTTTTAATGGAACTACGAAGATGTTTTAAAAGTTTAAATGAAATTGCTGATACTTTTAATTGACTGCACTCTACAGGCCGTACGCAAGAACCTCACTAAGTGGATGCTAAGTGGACACTAGCATGGGTTTGCTTGCGTCATCATAGGTTAAAAGGTGGAGATATAGTATGCTCGGGACCACACTTTCGCTCCACTAAGCATTCAATAACGTTATTGCATACTGCCCTACAAGTCTACAAACAGAAAATGATAATGAACAGCTTCAAAATGACATCTGATTTAACATCTTCCTTTAGTGGTGAACTCTCATTCAGGGCTAGTTAAGGTGGAACGGAAGGGGACGCATGAAAAGGCCAATGTTTTTGCAGTTTTTAAGGCAAACTTTTTTTTGGTCAAAATGAAAAAATCAAGATGCTTTAGTTTGAAGATTCTATTGCTAGCAGCCCAGTTTGAAATAACACACAATGTCTATAGTGTGGATTTAACCCCTTATAACAAGTGAAATATCAAAGCTTTAAACTAGAACCTAAGTGTCATTTACTATACAAGTTTTGATTAAGTATCAATTTATATAGAGGTTTTTGTTGAGTTAAAGGTATTCTCTCTCACCATCTTGGAAAGGAGGACTTCTGACTTTTAAGAACTCTTGGCTGAGTCGGCCTAGTTCTGCCCTGTAGCTGTCAACGTGGGTTCGTAGCCTAGGTCTGGACGCTGCATCTACCTCTCTAACTTCCAATTCCATCTGTTCCAACTAAACAGAGAGCAAAATATAACCTGGTTGCTATGTATAATCTCATGCTTGGCAATTTACCACAGTACCTTATATAGCTGACGATACAGTGTTGAGGCTGTGAGAACCAATGTGCATTTCAGAAATAACTTTACAAAATGCTAAGACTTATGTATGGTATAATTCACATAACTATTATTTGTAATTTGCTCAACATTAAAAAAAAAAGGTATTACAGTATGTGAATATATGAAGTTTTTTGAAATAAGATAAAATTATGTAAACACCTACAATTGAATCTGTGCATGCAGAAAGGCACTAAGTAATTTTTTGTAAATTTGTAAATTTTTCTAAAGAAAGGAAAAAAAATCTAATTAATTGATTACAGTATTTGAGTTCATTGCTTTTTTTTTATTGAGGTTATGTGGCTTTGTGATTTGTCTATTGCATGTATAATTTCATTTGCTAACACTTTGGATTAAAAAAATACATTTTTAAATTTTATGACGGTTTCTTTCTGCAGCAAGTCAGACAAATAGTATGTCACATAATGTGTGTATTCGAAAAAAAAAAAAACTATTAGAAATTACATATCAATAATAATTTATATGAAAAATACATTTACATTAGGCTGCTACAATTTCAATATATTTTTGGATTTCATTAGAGGTATCAATCGTTGACCAGACCAATAGTTTGTCATCAAAACTTTTAGAATCTTCTTCATTTCAATATACTTGTATAACTTTTTATGTCATCAAGTTCATTTTATTATTACTTATTAATACTTGACTGTTATGAAAAGCTTGAGAAGGTATCACTGAAAAATGTTCACTAGACTGCACTTTGTAGAATTAAATGTGTGTGTGACAAACCACCTATGTATTCCAAAGCTTCCATAATTGAAGAGTTTGCTAATGAATATCGGAAATCGTTTAAATAAGTATGTGTAAAAGATTGCTTTTAATCTCAAAGGCTCCTTTGATGTGTAAATTCCAGGGATGTAACTGTTTCTAGCCTGTTTAGTCAGTTTAAAATGCCTCCAACTTCCTCTTTCCTTCCACCATTCTTTCCCATTTAATTTTTCCAAGTCTTTTCCTCTCACTTGCACACTTCGTGTCAACTGCTCCTCCCATCTCTTTTTTGGCCTCTCTTGCGGTCTTTTCCCCTACATTCTTTATCTCCTTCATTCTCTTTCGCATCCTCTCCTTTTTATCCTCATTACAGGCCCAAACCATCTCAGTCTTGCTTCCTCTACTATCTTATGTATTCCCTGTACCCCCACTCTTACCCGAATAACTTCATTCCTAATCTTGGTTCTCCTCATGACAGCTAACATGCGCCTAACAAACTTCATTCCCATGTCAGTCTTTCTTACATTCGATGTACATGTTACTGTCATATGTGACAATGCGGCACATTTTTGCCAGGAAAAGTATTTCCACATACCTTCCAGGGTTCTTTTGCGTGCCACAATCGACATGGGACCAACGGCTTTACTTTGCCTACAAAGAAAGTTGTGCTTTGGATTTTTATTGCTCAAGAAAAATCCAATGACTCTGGTTGGGTTTGAACCCACAAACATCAGGTCCTGAGGCGAGCACTTTAACCCAAGACCACCAAGGCCGACCATACAAGTATCAATAGTAGAGTAAAAACTGGGGTGTAAGGTACCCAGTGCACCTGCTCGTGTTAAATATAGGCCTACATCTGTGCTTACCCGAGGGTCAAACATGACTAAGGGCTGGTCTTATGAATCCTGGATAAATATTAATCTGTTCAATAAATATTTTTATCTGGTCGATAATTTAAAAGTTATAACTGCCAGATAAAATGTAATCTTCCATCACATTTATATCAGGAGGTTTAAGTACCTGATAACCTTTATCTGAAAGTTAAAATGGGCGTTGCCATAGTGAGTCGTTTTTCATGAAGTTTCGCCTACTATCAGAAACTATTTTTAGGTTAAAATCTTGGTTCACATGTTTATTAGGCACAGGCCCTAAATATATATAAACTAGAACATTTAATTCACACTTTTATAAAAACCGACAGGCTATTTGTAGAGTTATTTTGGCAAACACTGAAATTAGTACTTGAAAGACAACGTAGCTGCTGCACCCACGTGACGCCAGCTGTATTTTCGCATTCATTATTTAACAAATGTAGCCACTAGCCAGGTTGTAGCGGTAGATGCAGGGTTTATACACATGCACACACCAGTAAAACCTGTACCAAACTTGCGTTTTCTACATAAATATATATTTATTCCACAGATAGATCAAGCAGATAAATTCAATTCATAATACATGTAAAATATTAAAGTGGTTGATAACCTTTATATGATAAAGTGGTTGATAACCTTTATATGATAAAGTGGTTGATAACCTTTATATGATAAAGTGGTTGATAACCTTTATATGGTAAAGTGGTTGATAACCTTTATATGGTAAAGTGGTTGATAACCTTTATATGGTTGCTAACTTTAACCTCTCGATAGCAATATTTATCCGGTAGTCATAAGACCGGCCCTAAATTAAATTAATAAAAATGTGTCAAGCTTAATGAACATGAAAGATATTGGTGAGAAATGTTTTAGTACTTATGGGTGTGATAGGCCTATTATTTTGTAAAATATGTGATGATAGGAAAGCATTTGGATGCGCAGCTATTTTGCAGTATGGTCAAACATAAGAATAATTTGGATCAGTTTGTTGTCAAAAAGGACAGTAAACAACACTAATTTTAAATTGTGTTGCCAAATATCTGATCAAATAAAACATCCCATTATAACGTAAATAATTACCAAATAAGCAGCAGATAAATTTGGGTAAACTTCCTCTAAATTCAACCTTTCTTATCCCTAACACATTAGCTAAATTAGTACATAGCCATATAATATAGCCCGAACGGGTAGTAGGACCAAATTCCCCAAAAATTGGAAATAATATAATTACCAAAAACATTGTTTACTAAAATATAAAATTATAGTCAATGTAAATCTGCCTATTAAATTAGGTAAGCCTACTATTACTAGATCACAATACAAGAAAGCAATATAAATATTTTTCAAAGCAAATTCTTAAGTCGGTTAACATTCAACTTTTTTTTAACAAAACCTTTGTATAATATTTTAGAAAACATTATAAAATAGTATTTTAAGTAAGGAGTGTTGAAATAAGAAATAATAAGACTTTAAAATTGAACATACTAATATTGTTTTTATGTAAATAATATGAATTGAATGATTTAAGTTGATAAGATTTGCTGTTTGACAATATTTTCCTAAATGAGATATAAAATGTAGCATAAAAATTGATTTAAAATACAATGATAGATATAAATTTTTAAATAAATGAACGAGATAAAACGATGTGTTAAGATTGACTAATGGTTGGAAATTGAGAATACAAAATTTAGTATTATTAAAATCATTTGAACAAGTACTATATGATGAATAATAATATAAAAAATATCACCCCGTTGGTAAACTTTGGTTATTAAAAACGTATCATTGAGGCATGTCAGAAACAGTATTTCCAATATTTAATAAAGGTGACATGTAAATTAACGAGTCATGATTTATAAACAAAAAAAGTTGATAATCAATTATAATAAAACAGAAGTATACAAATTAATTAATTGTCAAAGAGTAACAGAGAAGAGACAAACATATTCTTAACAATAATTATTACAGGCCTCATAGCATAGTTTGGGTGTCAAAAAGTAGAAAAAGTAGGACAGCCATTTTGATGAAAAAGTAAGACATATTAAAAATATTATATTCACCTCATAGTGCCAAAATAAATTAAATAATTAAGAACAATATTTTTATGTTATTGGGCCTTTAGCAAAAATAGAAAAAAGTATTTTATAAAAGAAGAAAAAAAAAAGAGGAATGCTCAACTATCATCAAACCCTTAAAGTCCCCCCCTTTAATTTATTTTCTCTTTAGTACAGTATTTATTTTACTTCGTCATTTCATTACAAATCCAAATTTGGACTTATTACAATAATGATGTTCATTATCATCAAAAAATGATGTAGGTTAAAATAAAATGTCTTCCACCTAAAAATAAAATAGATTAAAAAAATGAATCTATGAAACATCATAATAAAACATATTTGTTTTACCCATTCAGGTTATATGCCAAAAAAATAAATTAATCACTATTTCAGTTGTTTTTGGGTTTCTTAGATTAATATAGACTTCCACAAAAGTAGTCCAATATTGTTGTCTTCCTCTTTTGAATTTGCTTTTGTTTGTTTCTAATTTTCTCAAAAAGCAGAGTCACTTTCTTCCAATTTTTTACCCGGAGCTTTTAGCTTAGTTTGAGCTATTTGCAAACCTTTCCGATCATTAACTTTTATTGCATTATTAATCCTTTCAATCGCTTTTGCCACTAATTACTTGTAAGATTGAACTTCTTCTTTAGCTTCTGATTCTTGATTTTCTAACAGGTTCAATTTTTGTATTGCCTTTTTAGCTTCTTGAGATTTCTATTCCAAAAATTTCCTATTGGCTTGAAACTCTTCACTCTGGTTTTTTATTTTCTCTTTATATTTTTGCTCTTGTTTCTTCTGTTCAGCCTCAATTCTCTTCTCTTCTTCGAGTCTAGCCAAGTACAAATTATGGACCCCACATCCTTTCTTGATGAAATCCTTTGTGAATGATACTGTGTTGCACTGATAGTTGTAATGTTTAAGACCATCTTTGGTAGACTGCATGCCCCTGATGGATGCTTCAGATAAAAAGGTCCTGTTGTCAGTAAGATAGTTTGATGTTTGTGAGAATTCTCGCTCAACATCAGCATTTCCATGGGATAACACAAGGATAGCTTTAACAAGCCTTTTAATTTAGCTCATTCTAGTTGGAGATATTTCATTATAACACTATCTCCAAAAACAATTTTATAGCCATTGAATTTCAAAGACACTGTACAAGCTTTCGGGTATACCATTCAAATTTATACAAACAGCGTGACACATTATAATGCGAAATTTTGTTTTGCTAACTTACCAGCAAAAAAGAAGATCCACACTTCAACATCTACAAACCAAACGGTTTCTTTCTTCTGGAGGTCAAAAAGTAGGAAAAGTAGGAGTTTTTCCTCAAAAGTGGAAAGTAGGAAAAGTATGACAAAAATGAGCCCTGCTATTACTTCGTGAATACTTGAATAATTAAGTATTATAATATTGGGTAAAACCAAAAACAGTAGAATATCAGTATAGATTAATAATACTTACTAATTCTTGTGCTTCTTCCATTTGCCTTTCGACATCGAATACAAGTGTTTTCTTGTCAGCTATAAAAATGAAAAAAAAAAAAATCACTAAGTTACTATGATAGTTTAATCAATTTTATTTTAGTTCAGTTAGTAAAACCCTTTTGTAAAACTTTTTAATCTTTAATCTGTGGTCCACAGGGTGATTTTTTTGCTGTTGCAAAATTGTGAAATAATTACTATCTCATGTGCCAAATCTACATATTATACTAATGTGAGAAGTATTTTAAGGATAAGAACCAGGATTCACACAAAAAGAGGATATTTATCACTATCTAATTAAACCACAATATCAAAAAATACTTCCTAAAACTTTGACTTTGTACCAATATTATATATGTAAACTACGGTTAGGTAAACATACAGTTTATCTGCATATAGTTTACACTAGAATAGAGGAAAGTAGATTTTTAAGGATAATATGCCCCCATTTGCATGGAAGGAGAGCTGGAAACCATTTAGGAAAAACCAGCACACACAACTAGGCCTAGCTAAAAAGTTACCAAAATATGTAAGCCTACTCTTTATGTGAATAGTAATTTATTTTTACAAATGCTAACAGCCAAGAATATGGAGATTCAAATAATACCAATGTTAAAATTGTTTGTAGGTTTTATATTTGGCCTATTAAAAAGTTAATAATGTACTCACACAATCACAAAAGAAAATAAATACAGTGAAATCTCTTAATAGAGGACACCTTCTGGGATAAAAAAAATTTCCTTTATTAGGAGGTGTCCGTTATTTGGAAAAATATACCTTTTAATCATACTTCTTAAACACAATAGAATCTATAAGAACCTCTATACTGTGGATATTAACTACAACAGGCCTTCTTAAACTGTGGGTCACGTAACTGGATGTGGGGGTCACGAAAAATTTGACAACAGTAAAAGGTTTCTGAACGCCCAGTGACCAAAAATTAATTAAAAATTAAACACGTAATGAATCTGAGGTGTTTCTGGCAGCGCTTGCCTGGTTTGCATCACGCAACTTCCCTGCAGCCTTGGTTCTGAACACACAACACAGTGTAATATATTTATGTTAAAAGATTTAAACTTGAAAGTTTTACTAAAAAAGTTAACATAGGGAAGAATAGGATGGAAACTGATTCTTTAGAAATGTTTACAGCTACAGATGATTTTACAATCATTGAAAATAACCTACCCTCAGATTAAATTGTAAGAGTTATAATTGATCATCTGAAGTGCCTGCAGACACAATTTCTGGAATTATTCCCTTCAAATTTTCATTCTAAAAAACTAGGTTGGGTTCATAAACCATACTCAATCTAAATCAAAAACGTCAGTCATATGCCATTAAAAGTTAGAGAAGAATTTGCTGGGTTATCAAGCGACACGGGTTAAAAATATGAGTAGGTATCTTAAAATATTGTTAAAAGAATTTTGGCTTGGAATTAGAACAGAATTTCCAACAATTTCTGAAATGGCCCTAAACATACGTCTACCATTTTGTACTATGTATTTATGCAAAGCTACATTCTCAGAATTGACAATTATAAAATCAAAATATGAATCAACTTTGAAAAACGTTTAAGATGCTCTATGTCCTATAGTATCAAATATTCAGCCAAGATTTAATTATTTATGTAAAAATAAACAAGCACATTCATCTCATTAGTATGCAAATTTTCTTTCATCTTTAATAAATGGTAAATAATACATATACCAAAGAATTTTTTTTAAATATTTATTATCAGTAAATGTTTGATTTGTATACCTATTTTTTTCTATACCTATATACCTGGGGTCACGTAAAAATTTCTCAGCCGAAAAGGAGTTGTGAGTGTAAAAAGTTGAAGACGCCCTGAACTACAACATTCTAATTACTGTATTGTGGAGTCTTGTATGCAGGGTAATTATGACTAATGAATAAATAATGTATGTAGCTTAATGTACAATTTGCATAATACACAGAACAATACGCAAATAAAATGTGAACAATTGTCCTTCTGTACTGTATATGTGCGCATGAGCATAGCCAACCGTTGGAACATCCCCCCTCTGATAGCTCGGTAGGGGTGGGAAGTATCACCTTGAAGTACTGTAGTTAATACTATGTAGTCTTCCCTAGAGGAGGAAGGAGGGACTGATCACACTTCACGCGAGACAATGGAATTCATGAAATTCCTACGGTAAGATATTGTACATAAACTGGTGCTTTCAAATTTTGTCCACTGTCTCAAGATTGTTATGCATGGATAGGCATCTAAAGCATTGTCCATTTCCGAGAAAGTCTGTTATTAGGAGGTTGTTTAACCGTAAGCGCTCGTGTTATTTTGCCAGGGAATTGTAAACTATCCATTATAAAGAATAATCTGGTATTCGAGGGAGATTTCACTGTGTTTAAAGAAATAGGATAGTAGAAATAAAATATCCCCAAAATGCCACCAAAAGTATTTTAGAACGCAACAGTTATTACAATACTTATATATACCACCCCAACATATCAAAACATGACCTTTCATGTGTCAACAAGTTTTTCCAAAAATATCTTGCACTAAAATACCGTTCCTGTATCCACAGGTTCATCATTTTCATCTATGGTTTTATCTCATTACTATTCGATAAGAAATCTTGGTCCTATTCTAATACTTTTGAACATTACAATTATTTCAAAAAAGAGTAATTTGGACAAATCAATGGAAAGGGTATTTTACTTTGGAAGCCTGTGTCACCATATTTTCACTCTAGGTTTAAGTCCCTGTAATTTATTTTAAGGAAAATATATAACCAATACTAATAGGAACATGCACCAACAAAGTAGAATATTACTAGGCTAAGTTAAACAATAAAATAAAGTTATTAGGATAAGCAAATGATTTATCTTTGTTGGGCAATACTCAGGAAGGTTTGTCAAGAAATAGACATTTTACTAGAGGCTAGTAAGGAAATAGGTTTAGAAGTGACCGCTGAAAAGACTATGTAGTCCTATTTGATCACACAGAAAACACAGATTGGGGACGATAATTTAGAGATTACTTCGAACCACATAGCATTTGACAGGTTTAATGAGTTTAAATATTTTTAACAACAATTTTAACTTGCCATAAATATATTAAATTGGAAACTATTCAAAAGAATGACGTTAGGAAATGCATGCTATTAATCGGTCAGTAAGGTGACGTCTCGCCGGCTATCAAGGAATGTAAAACTCATCAAAATATATGTAAAAAAATTTTTTTACCGGTTCTCTATGGGTGTGAAATGTGGTCTCTTAGCTTACATGACTAAAATTACATTTATATGAAACTGTTTGAATTTTACAACATTTAGACAACTCACCAAAATGAAGGTCCAATTGTGAACCAATGCATGGTTTGATTCATGGTTTCTTACAATATTATATCTTATACTACAAAAGTGGTGCGGCGTAGGGCTAGTTCTCCAGATATTGTCCAGTTTGACCTTATCTAACCTCTGCTCTCCTGGAGTATGGAGGAATTCATTTCTGAGGTGGGGACACTATTAATATGAATTCCACTAACCCCAGATGGTAGGATGATACACAAGAATAATGAAGACGGAAAGCAGAGCAGACCTACAGTTCAACGTGGGTTTCGAACCACAGTGGGGGCCTAGCATTCCACATATTCACAAAGTGTGAAAGCACACGCTTTGCCAGAGTTGAAGGAATGGTTTGGTAATCAGATAAATATGTGCTAGGATCAAGATTTGAACCCTGGACTTGTAACACAGAAGTCCGACCCTTTACCCCTACACCACCCCTTATATTGCAAAAGTAAAATTGTTTATTTCATGAATTTTAATTGAGAATATAATTGATTAGCAAATGGAATGGTGGCAAGGTTAGATCAAATTAGACGAGTAATTACCATAATAAAGGCTAGGTTAAGCTAGATTCGAAAGGAACCTAATAATATATTTATAAATTAATTAGCCTTAAAATATGTATTATTAAGTACTTTGTTTAAATATGTGACTTCTAGGAGCTGACTTCCGATGGGTGTGTTCATTCATATCTTTACTATGTGCTCAGTCATGTGCGAGTTTGCTGGATGTAAAATTGTTGATGACTGTGCAAGAGCGTTTTTGTTTGGATAGGAAAAGTATGGTAGCCTATAGTTAGTTAAACATTTACAAGGATTTTGTCTGTTGCAAGAAAAAGTGAAGTGTGATCCCTGGAATATTAATGTGCATCAATAGGCTCTATAGGCCTAATATATGAACAGCTTGGGTCGTGCAGCTTTATAAATTCTTCAAGGATATCTGTTCCTGTAGGCCTATCACTTTTTTTTTTTTGAATTTGTCACTATAACTAAGCTTTTTAATAATATTGAATTACGTATCAGTGGATTCCCAGGATTTTTGTGATTGTAGTGCTATTATAAATTTTGTGATTTATGAATTTAATAGACAAAAATGGCCTAAAAGTTATGGTTCTTATGTTTCGCCCCCATTTTTTTCTTTGGCACTGTCTCTTACTCCCAGCATATACGTGTTAATTACATTAATGTTTTAGGCATGAGGAAGGTTGAATTTTGAGGGAGTGTACCCACATTTGAGTGCTGTGTGTGGAAAATGATTTAAGAAAATTTACCCTCAATCAATCCGACCGGGCTTTGAACTCCATCTCCCAGTTATTGGCAGTCTAGAATAGATTATTGAGAGATTGATGCCTTAGAGCAGGGGACTTCAACCGGGGCCCAGCGTAACAGTTTTTGCGGCCTGCCAGCTAATGAAAAATATAAATTATTTCACAAGAAATAATAAAATAAATACCTATTTTAAGTTATTTTATTAACTACTTTTGCTTTATATGTGAAGAAAAATATTACAAATTCTATATTAAATTTATCTTGAACCGGCAAATGACTACTCCATTAGCCTAGACACGGAAGAGGGTATAATTTCGGGTGCGTTCGAACAGTCGGGAGTGTTCGCGTTCCCTCATCACCACTGATACACTCGTCACACTAATAGTAGGAAAATAATATATCAAGTGTTCAATACTAATTTTGTCGGTACAGAATCGCGGTCCGCGAGCCAACAAAATAAGCTATGGCCTTTGAACCTTAAAAGGTTGAAGATCCCTGCCTTAGACCAAGCAGCTACCAAAACTTTTTTATTACAAGTAAAATGTGTCTGTCAATATTCATAAAGAGCTTACTGTTTCCTCTTAAATATTTGTATACCAAAGTATGGTTTTAAAAGTAAACTCTAAAGAGTAAAAATATGTTTATAGGATGTTACGAATAACTTAATGTCAATAGAATATCTAATTTAACTACAAACCATCTGTATTTTATAGGAAAATAGAACTCTAACCATTTTGAGAAGAAGCTAATTTTCCAATTTTAGATGTAATGTCAGCTGTCAATACGGCATATTGCTGTTCGTAATCTGACATCAACGACGCCATTTTTAAAACTAAAATCTGGTTTTCGTTACTCAAATGTTTTTACTGTATATCAATCAAAAACACTTAAAATAAAATTAAAGATAGATAAATGTATATTCTTTTCCCTCGACTGAAAAAAAGGTTTAATTAAATTTCATTTAATATACTATACAAAGTAAATATCTTAATATATATTGTCCTAAATAATACATTCAAAATAAATATAATAAATTATTTAACTTTTTTTCTGAATTTTGTCTAACTTTTATAGCTTTATTTATAGAATAAATATTATTTTATAAGGAAATTTCATTTGTGGATAGTTATATTTTTACAATTTTTGATTGTTTAATGGCCCTGACAATTAGAATACATTAAAGGTGAATTCACCATTGATTTCTATAATATAACTGGATGGACATATGTGGCTGAAATTTTCGAACTGTCGTCTTAATAACATTGTTAAAAGAGAAGAAAACTTTCGGCTATTTCTTTCTCTCTTACATCCATACAAGGCAAAGGGGCATTTTGACATAATTTATTAATTTGATTAAATATATGAGATACATCAATGTGTAATTAGTTAAATGAAATAAATGTGTTATTTAAAGATTTGAAGAGAATAACAAAGTTTGAAGCTAGTGAACTTTTTATTTAAATAAGTTGATTTAGGCTAATATATATGATGATTTTGAAGGAAGCTCGTTTGGAAGACATTATCTCGTACCAGAATCTTAAACTAGAGCGATGTTTAGGTAGAATAAAAGACCTTCCAGAAGGGAATTTCTACGTCCATTCTAAATGACAGTTTATCCTACCAAAATACTAGTATATGACAGTGTTCTGGTACAAAATAAAGCCTTACAGATTGGGATTCTTACTAAAATTAGGGATTAGTAGATACCGTACTTCCTACAAGCCTAGAACTTAATTTATCGTTTGAAAGTAAACTACTACACAAAGTATGTCATTCAAACAAATGGAATATAGTTTTTGTCTAACTTGTTTAGTTATAGTTATCGACCTTTCAACCTAATATGGTTTCTGAAAGCAATATACAATATATGAGCCAACTTTTTTTTAATGGTAATATAATAATACTTTCTACAAGCCTATAACCTAAGTGATCGTTTGAACTATGGCAACTACACAAAGTTTGTCATTCAAACAAACGTAATCAAGTTTTAAGATACCATTATATTTATCGGACTTTCAATATAATATGGTTTCTAAAACCAATATACAAGCTAATAAAAGATGTGCCAACATCAAAGGCCTCAGACATTCCCTAGTCCTTTCCTTGCAGCGATTGCTAAATACTTGCAACCCATACATTAGAGAATTTAAAACTTCGATTGAAAGTGCTTATGCTGAAAACCAATAGTTCGAAGTTGTGATACATGCAGACAAAAGACCTACAGGTGAACATCGAGGCTGCTTTAATGCTCCTACCACAAAGAGGTTGCAGTTGTTATCTTTGGTCAAACATTTGAAAACCGGGGTATTGTATTGCAAAGTCACGATATTTAAAGGATTAGCGAGACTCACCGATCGTACTATGCTTTACAATAGAGCCTCATGTTTTGCTACGGGGAAGATGGTTACTCGATATCATTATCTCAGGTTGACCCTAAGACTAAAGAGCCCACGTCAAAACTGTGTCTACTGTTGATTTTTTACGCATATCGTTTGATCACAAGAAAAGAAGCCCATAATTTCTTGCTCTACTATCGTAGCTTATTTAACTAGTTCTTAGTCGATATGCAGGCAAAAGTTGAAACTTAAAGACATTAGGAACAACCAACAAAAACTCAGAGCTGATAACTACACCAACCTACAAGACGCTATCTATCGAAATGATGCTGTGGATGCTCGAGAACTAAGCCAAGCTGTGATATTGCCATCGTAATTTACTGCCGGTTCCCGCTAGATGTTTGAGCGCACACAGAACGCTATGACCTACGTGAGGAAGTTCGGGTGACCTGATTTGCTAATTGCATTTACATATAACCCTAACTGGCCTGAAATAACTGAACATCGTTTACCAGGAACAAAATCTCAGGATCAACATGACATTATAGGGCGTGTGTTCCAATTGAAAATCAAGATATTCGTGAATCTTATTACCAGAGGTGAACTGTTTGGTGCGCCTTTGTGTCACATGTATTCAGTAAAGTGGCAAAAACGTGCCCTTCCTCACATTCATGTCTTACTGTGGTTGGAGGAAAAACTTACTCCAAATCTTATTGATGAAGTCATTAACGCAGGAATCCCAAATCCAGATTAAGACCCTATACTCCATGACATCGTAAAGAGGCACACGATTCATGGCCCATGTGGTGAATTGAAGCGAAGTTCACCGTGCATGTCAAATGGAAAATACACCAAGAAATACCCTAGGCCTCTCATCAAACACACGCAGACCAGCGACAGACGACGGCTATCCTAAGAACAGGTGGCTATCTCCCAGTGACGGTTGTTCTACTCTCACAATAGAGAAGCTCTCTGGTGACATAACTGTTGATAATCGGTGGGTAGTTTCATACAATCCTGTACTTCTGTGCACGTTCAATGCCCACATTAATGTCAAATATTGTAATTCGGTTAAGTCAATCAAATACATCTGTAAGTATGTGAACAAAGGCAGTGATCAGGCCACGTTTGCCGTAGAAGATAGACGAGTTGAAGTCCACAACTTTCAATCTGGCAGATACATCAGCAGCTTGGAAGCAGTTTGGAAATTACTTTGTTTTTCAATTCATAAAAAATTTCCACTGGTAATGAATCTTTCAGTTAACTTGTAAAATGGTTAACGTACCTACTTTACTACAGATAACGTTGTAGATCACGTCACCTGCCCTAAAAATACAACACTCATGGCCTTCCTTGAACTACTAGTATGTCGAACAGATAACTTTGCCAAGACCCTTTTATACAATGAGTTGCCTGCGTACTATTTATGGAGGAACAATTAGTTTAATAGAAGGAAGCAAGGAACTCCCGTCCCGGAACATCCTGGTTTAAAAAAGGACAGAGTGATAGGCAGAGTCTACACCGTGCATTCAAACAACTCAGAATGCTATAACTTCCGATTACTCCATTACCATGTTCGAGGCCGAACCTGCTTTACTGATCTGAAAACCTCCTGGTTATCCGGAGCTCAGCTGAGGATAGGCGCTCTCTGGATTCCAGTAATGCAAACTTCCAATGAACCAGGGGGCGCTAAGCTACCAGCTGAGGAGCGTTCAGAAGTAACATCGGTCAAGACGGGGGACATAACCTCTCACTGGGATGGTCCGGTCCACTTGGGAACAAGTGAGATACTGGGCTGGAGTTGTCGGGCGTCCGGTCCGTCATCTTGTTCCGTCTTCAGCTACTTTCGGCTGTAAGAAAGGACTATATAAAAACGTCGTGAGAACCTGCAGCTTCCGGGTGAAGAAAATGTTTAGGTTAAGTTAGTTTTAGTTTAGTTGTTATAATTAGTTTTAATGTAGTTTAGTTTTAGGTTCAATAAGCAGTGGAATCAGTTAGGAGTAGGTGGAGGGCAATCTCCGGTATGGAGCCTCCCCAGGTGGCGTATAGGGGGATGCCCACCCCCACTGGGGTTCTCGCCGATCTGTGGACTAATATATCCAGAGGATGGTTAGACACCCAGTGGGGCAGGGTACCGGGGGCGTAATATACCCGGGGTGGATCCACTAGCAGGATTAGGAATTAGTATTAGGAATAAAGTTGACTCTCCTTCGTACAATATATCTAAACAAAGTAACATCGCCAAAGTGTTGAAAGACTTCCAGCTTATTGTTTGGGACTAATGCACCATGGCTCATAAGGTGGGCATTGAAGCTCTCGATTGCACTCTCGGATATATTCGGAACGATAACACCCTTATGGTAGGAGTCACTGTATTGTTTGCAGGTGACTTCAGACAAACAGGCCCTGTTGTTCCGAGAGACACGAGAGCTGATGAAGTTCATTCTTGCCTAAAACATTATTCATTATGGCCCAATATTGAAAAACGTTCATTAACAACTAATATGAGAGTCCACCTTAGGGGAAATCAGAGGGCAGGTGAATTTGCAAAGATGTTGCTTGATATTGGTGAGGGCAGATTGAATTATTAGAAAAACGTGATGGACATTCTGGCTGGACTCTGCACTTTGGTAGACACTGTTGATAGTCTTATAGACCACATCCACCCCAACATTCAACACATTGACCAAAAATCATCGTCTTGGCTTTGTGAAAGAGCTTTACTGACCGCCACAAATGCGTCAGCTTCAGAACTTAATGGCTACTGTTGCAAATAATTGAGGGTGTTAAGGTTAAGTACAAATCAATTGACTCGTTCATTAACAACAATGAGACAGTAAACTATCCTGTCGAGTTTCTCAATACTCTCAACCCTCTAGGAATGCCGCCTCATCGACTCACCTTGAAAGCCGGTACTCCTGTGATCAGTGGTGGCTCGTAGCTAAAATAAGTAGGGGTGCTGCTCCAGAAATGTTTAGCCTTTGTTTTAAAATTGTGTGAAAGGAAAAAAAAACATGTATAAAAAGAAAATGTATTCAGGAACTTGATAAAATCTTAACAAAAAAAATCTTTTTTTCTTACTTTAACTTAAATTGTTACAGTTCAAGCTTGATCTATTCATTTAAAAATGAAATCCATTCTTCTTGTTTTAATTTGCGTAAAAAGTTCAATAATTTTCTCCTTGATCTCTGGATGACAATTGAGGAATTTTTCCTCCATTGAAAGTATTGCAAGCGCATTTAGTCTTTCCGAATTCATAGTGCTTCTTAAAAAAGGTTTGATTATTTTCAATGTTGAAAAGCAGCGCTCTGCCTCTGATGTATTCATGGGAATTGTCAAGAGGATTTTTATCAGTTTCGTAATTTCACTAAAAACATCATCTAGATTATTTTCCAAGATAAATTTCAGCAGCTCAATTAATTTGCAATATTCATGAATATCAGTCCTACAATAGAATACTTTTAGTTCAGTTTCAAGCTTTACTTTGTCAATCATGGGATAAGCTTCAGTGGTCAGTACTATCTCTTTTGTGGGATGTTCATTCTTAAATCTAGTGAAGCAATTCTTGTTGAACAATTTAGCAGCTACTAAGTTTTTAGTGGAAGAATATCTGTCCATTATATCAACACATATATAGTCACACACTTCTTTAGCTTCTGCCATGAGTGTCTTTGAAGGATTCTCACAGTACTTTGAGTTTCTCAATTCTAAAATAGCAGTTTTGAAATTTGTTATATATTCATTAACTTTAAACACACTAATTTCTCGATATTGCATTTGGTTGTAAATTATTTCAACATGAGGCATAATCTGATGAAAAAGCTCTAACCAAAACTTGAAATTATCATCATTTAGGCATTTTAAAATTCCTGTTGCTTCTGCAATGGTTTGATCTGCATTTGATGTTGACTGAATTTCAGTAAGGCAGTTTTTTAAAGGTTGCAAATTTTCATGAACTCTGTTTATGGTCCGTATGTTGAAATTCCACCTTGTAGAGGATGGACGTGGAATGCTGAAGTCCATATGTTTCTTAAGAATGGACACACGTTATGGTGATCTTGAGAAGAATGTTGGAATAGCCAGAATGTTAGAGAAAAAAAATTCTTGCGTTTCGTGTAATACTTGTTGCATTTCTCATTATTAAATTAAGTTGATGTGCATAACAGTGAAAGAAATGTGCATTACTATAAACTGCTTTTATTGTTGCTTGAACTCCTGTTTTTTTGCCTTTCATGACATTTGCACCATCAAACGTCTGAGCTATCAGTTTTTTCCATTTCCTTGAAGGACTATGTCCAATTGTTCTAAAATACGTTTTGATATGCCATCTGCAGTTTGATTTTCTGAATAAGGAATCCTCAAAAACGCTCAAATATTTCTCCATTCAATACGTACCGTAGAGCAAGGACCATTTGAGTGTGTTCCGAAACATCTGTTGTGTCATCAGCCATGACAGCTACAAAGGAAGCTTTTCTAATTTCCGTCCTTATCTCTTCATGGTATATTTGTAGCAGGCAGTCAAGTATCTCATTCTGAATGTTCTTAGAAACACCTTTGAAGACTGCACTGGTTTCTAAGTGATTCTTCAAATCTGAATGTAATTTAGATGCAAAATTTACTAATCCTCTAAATACCCTTGGATTTACTGAGTCGTCATTTTCATCATGTTCACGTAAGGGAGTTTCAAAGATTCCACAAAAGTAAATGCAGTCTATTATTTTGGACAACATTTCACGGTTCTTTTTAACTTTTGTATTATGCTCATTGATTGAAAGTCTGTATGCCTCACTAAGTTTCTCCTTAATACTTATGGTTCCTAAAAGTGACAGTGAAACAATATTATCAACGTGGTTCTTTGACGTCTCACGCTTTTTAGTTTTTTCTTTAATTTTGTTTATATTTCTAAAACCAGCTTTTGTCCACGGTACATCACCTACAAACAGCAAACACGAGAAGCAAAACAGTGCATTTTTTACTTCACAGCCGCAAAGCCAACTTTTCCGTTGGTACCATTCAGAATTAAAGCTACGAATATATTTCTTGTTGTTGCTTTTACCAGGCTGAGATATTAGAATATCAGGTGTTGAACGACCTCTTTTCTTAACTGTAACTTTATCATGGAGAGATAGCTGTGAAAACTTAAGCTGTTGAAGTTCACTTACAGTCATATAACTTATTTCTTGGGGATGCAAGGCCATGGTTAAAGTTTTCTGTTAAATAAAAGAACCGAAAAAATGAATCAAATAGAATAACTGGAAGCAGAATAATAATATAATTCTACACTCTTCTACACTTTGTCACATTCAAGAATATGGTACACGGTTTTTTTAAGCAAAACACACGCTGAGTGAAAATACTTCCTTCCACCATCACGCCAGAGCCGGCACTGCGAGAGCAACAGGGCTCTCTCTACCTGGCAGTCCCGCTTTCCTCCCCACCCCCTCCTATGTGTGCATGTGCATTACAGTCAAACACCACGTCACTGACACTGTGAAGCGCACAGTTCCATACAAAGATTTTTGTATCTTTTTCATAAACTGGGGGATGGCTACTGAAGTACTGACATTAAGCTTAAGGAATATTTATTGTACTGCAAAAATAAAGAAAGAATTAAAGAAAAAATGACTCATTATATTAAATGTTATCGATGATATCAAGTGGAAATAGGGGTTGCTGCAGTTCCGCAGTGCCTATACACGAGCTGCCATTGCCAGTGATGCTACTCAGAAACTTAAATCCACCAAAGCTTTGCAATGGAACACAGCTTCAGGTAAAGTCTTTGCAACCGAACGTCATTGAGGCCACAATTTTAACAGGGACTGCATTGAATGAGACCGTGTTTATACCAAGAATTCCAATTATTCCATCGGATTATCTTTTTGAATTCAAACGTCTCCAGTTTCCTGTTAAGGTTTGTTTTGCCATAACAATAAACAAATCACAGGGACAATAACTGAAATTGGCTGGTATCGATGTACGAGAAGATTGTTTTTCACACGGGCAGTTTTATGTAGCCTGTTCGAGGGTTAGCAAACCATCTAACCTTATAATTTTAGCACCACGTGGAAGAACATACAACGTTGCTTACCGAGAAGTACTATAAACAAAATGAATCCAGTTCAACCCCGTGCTTCTTAAGTTTAACTTAAGTTTTGGGTTACAACTACCCCAAGACTCATGATTTCGTCCAGCAATAGACAAGGGGGCCTGCCAAATATAAACTCCCCAGGCAGTAGGCAAGGCAGGCCTGCCGAAAATAAAACTCCTCATGGTCACCTCCTCGCGGTGTTTCTCGAGTAGCGCTAAGAACCATGCCATTAAGTTTCAAACAAAAATTCCTCATTTTCATCAAAAAATAATAACACAATATACAGTGCGAATAACAGGCATTCAGCTATTTTGATATAAAGTTGTAATCAGTTTCAACTAGTTTTAAACTGGAAACTGTGTTCAACCATTATTATCTGGAATCAATCAGCCTCATTGTCAACCAATTTTAATCAAATTCGACCACTAGCTTCTTTCGGGCATTGGGAGATGATGATGATGATGATGATAATAATAATAATAATGATAATACATTGTTTAAAAAGTTAACTCATTTAAAGATGATCATGTGGCATTAAAATTTAAAACACTAAACGTTTAGTTCTACATGACATTATTCAATTGACCGTTTGGGCATGGACGTGAATGAATACTTCCAAATTTATGAAAAGTTTTATGGGTACTCTTCGAATGGGGTTTGGGTATACGATTCAACTTCAGTCGTTTTTACATTGTAAAATATTATAGATATCCCGTTACATTTAAGGCACACTGACTGCAACAATAATTTACCTATGTAATAACGCTTAGAAATAGTGCTTTGGTGGACACGTGGACTGAAAATCAATTTCGTCTATGGTTTACTTATTATAGCTGTGTGTACTGAGCGTGTTTTTAGCTGGATGGGTTTTCCATTCTCAGTTCACACTGAACCAGACGTATTCCCTCTAAATGCATATTTCTAATTCTTACCCCACCAGAGTAATTAAATATGCTCAGCCCAGCTGTGTAAGTAGATGGGGTGTAAATAAATAGTCCTATTATAGAGATGGACCATGGACAGCAGACCAATTTTTAACACTCAGACAATTAAAATATATATATATATACAATTAACTTTTTTTAATATATTTTTTAATACCGCGTCTTACTATCTGTTCAAGTTATACGTATATGTACTAATTACGCTAATGAGTTAATAATGAGGAAGGCTGAATATAGAGATAGTTTACCCGCATTGGCGTGGAGGGAGAGTGGAAAACCATTTAGTAAGGTTACCCTCAGTACACTTGACTGGGATTTTAGCCTCAATATCCCTGTGATCGGCAGTTTAGTTTTTTTACGAGATTGACACCTTAGACCATGCTGCCACGGAAGCATTTTAATGTACCTAAATAAAGACCTTCTTCTCTTCCTCTATTGCCCCAACGTACTTAAACTTTAAATAAATGGTAAGTGTCCGTATGCGCTTGTAAAAATATTTTAAGTGTTGGATGCTCTATTAAAGTTGAGCATTGCATGACTATGAACCGGAATGTTCCATCACTTTCTGGAACGTTGAAAAGTGAGAATTAAGCGTGTTCTAACAGGGTGTGGTGTTAGTAGTACCCATAATCTGTGTTGCAGTTGGATAATGGGTGGTGACAATAGCCTAAAATTTAAATTCGCACAAATTCATACGGCCCAAATTCATTTAGCTCCACGGGCCCCCGCAGGGGGGATATGCCCCCCGTGAGATTCTGAGGTTATATACATTTTATAAGTAGGCTAATACCGTTCAAAAGTGTTGTCAACTAGCTTTCACACAGTGCCCCCAGCCAACAAACATAGCGTTATAGAATATAAATAATAAACATATTACTAGCTCCCTCCATCAGGCCACCTGCTGACTGTAGGGCTGATAGTCTGGTGCATGCGCGAGCAATTCCAACAGCATTCACCATTCAAATTTTCAAGGTCAAGTGCTCACACACGAATTTGGGTAAATTTGAAGCATTTTTCTAATGCTGTATCTTATTTCCAGGAAACAAAGATTGTCTTAAAAAGTCTTTTGAAGCCTCAATTTAATACACAATCCCGGCCCAACCGTACTGGCGGATATTCCATACCCATTAGACCCTCTAGTTAATTCCCGCTGGAGAAAAATTCTGCGGGTGCCCTTATTTAGCTTAAAGTTGATTGACCTACACTTTAGGCCAGATTACTTTAGTATTACTGACAAATAATCTTTTATATTTGTAAGTTAGGGTTTCTGGTACTAGGTAATGGTTTAAACCCCAAATAATTTACAAATAAGTTTAAATATAATATTAAAAAAGAATATTAAGAGCTTATTGAATTAAAATAGAATGATTATGAATATGATGCCAATAAGACATTGTTAAAAGTAAAATAATTTCCTAAAGTAATACTAAGCTATTATCACTCATTATCAATTCAATAGGCTCAACGATAAAAATAATTTATTTATTTTTCATTTGGAATATAGCTGAGACACCTAGCGGATAGTGTTGAAGCTTAGAACGTACCTTTTCTAAAGCAAAATAAACTTATTCTGATTGCCAATATGACTTATCCATTACTTCATAGGCCTACCGCCTAAACGGCCTAATTTCTGTTTTCTTTTGACCACTCGACACCACGCTAAAGTTAATGTTAGTATTGTCACTATTATAAATATCCACCATCATCCGCTCAGATGTGTTAATAATTTTATATTTTTTCTTTTATACACTTATTGGATTATTAAACCTACATTTTGCATGTTTATATATTTGATTTAAGTTATTCTAATTATGTTACAGATAGAAAATGGTGCAGCGGTTAGTTTATCGTCGACGTTTGTCGTACAACACCAAAAGCAATCGGAGGCGTATGTAAGTTGTATTAATCATAATCATTTTACTCAAATTGATGCTTGCTAACTAACAATGATTTGAATGTTAATTTGGAAATGTACGACGGCTACTGTTCATTTATAATTCCTAGATGAACTTGGTACATTTATGCCTATAGCAGTGCACTATGGTAGGCTACATAAATTTAAATTAAATTCCCGGAACCATTAGAGAGTTTTCATTTATTTTAATATTGGACAATGGCTCTGTCCGAATAGTCTACTTCACGCGCCGTAGACCCCTAACGTTCACTCGATAGTTGCATTGGCAATCGCGTGTAGAACCGTCCGAATAGTCACGAAGGGGGCCCTTGAGGCCAAGGGTGACTGCAAGTTACCCTTGACACGCTGTCAATGCGAAGTTCGACTGGCAACTGTTTAATTTGTCGTCTGCTAGAGTAATGTGATCTGTTATCTGTGATAAAGTATTTTAACTATACCGGTACTACTTTTGTTGCTGTGTTTTTGTGTTGTGTTGGAAATGTGTAGTGAAAAGAAGCGGGAATGGATATTAAAACGTATTTTTTTTCATTCCCTGCCAATAGATGGTGTTTAAAATAGTTTCTAAGATCACTGGTAGGACGCAGCTCTGCGGACTCAAGGGCGTGTAAAGGGTAGTTTGCTGTCCGAAAAGTCTGTTGCAATCTTTGATCTCAAGTGTGTGTAAAGTGTAAATTTATCAAGTCAAGTGTTCTTGACTATTCGGATACAGCCCTAGTGTTGTTAAGAACCTAATGTGTTTGATAGGAATTCACATGTTAGTAACCTGAGCAAAATATATAATAGGCCTACAATGAATTTAGATTATTTGAAAACCTTTCAAATCACCTAACAAGACAACTCTTTCACCCGGTTCACATGCATTCAAGACTTCACTTCATCGAGGTCATTTCAAAACCCCACACTCACATTCCCTTCTTCACCCTCCACCCAAACATAACCAGCAACTAACATAACTCTACAGATGCCTACTTTCATACGTAGGCCCTACCCATTAAAGTCTAGTTCAGCGTTTCTCAAACTTTATTTAGATTGTACCCTTTGGTCATTATGACTAAAAGTCTACCCGCAAAATAAAACTCCGCCAAATGACAGGCTTTAAAAAAAATTACGACCACCCGGTAGATTATTAAGACCGTTTTTAATCTATCTCTAAATCTGGGGTAAAAATATTTCAAATGTGACAAAGCTTTTTAAAGAATTCTACTGTTATAGACTTAAAAAAAATTAAATTCAGAATTGTTATGAATCTGACACCTTAGCCTCTGCCTACTGAGCAATATCCATGGTTTCATTTCCTGGCATGGCCCGAAAATTGATCAATGGTGAAATAATATGGGCTTACCCAAGATCACTCTGATAAATTAATGGCCGGGGACTGGATTTTGTGCTTGTCCTAGTCTTAAGTTAGATTTTAACATAAACTATTGTTCCATCTTTAGGTAACTTTAAAAAAATCTATCCTTAAATAATCTGCCTTCTGCCCTAAAAATCCCTAAAATTACACTTTTAGCGATTGCAATACAAAACTTTGACCTTAAAATAATTGATGTTGAAGACATTTTTAGAAGCATAGTAGGCTTATGCCTTAACAAAATTATAGCCTCTAATGTGCTTAATATCACAGTCTTTGTAAATTTGTCCTAGGACTTAACCACAGCTTTGATAATAAAGTTACCAAAAATGCTGTAAGCCATGATACAAAAATGGCCACCATGTTGAAACCAGTGTCACTAAAAATAAAATAGTGGTTTTAAACTGTCAATATATAAGGCTAATAGCGCACGAGAAAATCAATAATGCCACAGTTTCCTCCACAGGTTCAAATACCATATAAACTCCATGGCGTCACACCCAAATCAAGCCATATCAACCAAGCGGCCATGGTCTTTAGGCGATGATAGTATCATACATACATTGAGATTAAAATTTTCAATCAAATTCAAAATTAAACTGAATTTGTAGTAAATCAATAATAGTGTCTCAGGTGCAAATGTGCTTGATAGTTTAGTAAAATAATTTTCTAACTACACTCTAAGAGCATAAGAATGTTTTGGCATTTAATGACATAACTAAGCCTACATAGCCTACTCGAGCAAAATGAGATGTGTAGCTAATTGACTTGTTTGTGATTCAAGTGTCCGGACTCCTGGTGGTAAACTAGTCTACCAGTATCTGAAGAAACCAAAGAAGATCCCCAGATGTGGACAGTGCAAAGACAAGTTGAGGGGTATCCAACCTGCAAGGCCCATGGAACGGTCAAGGATGTGTAAGCGCAAGAAGACGGTGAAGCGAGTGTATGGTGGCGTTCTCTGTCATAAATGTGTCAAAGAGAGGTAGGTCTATCTTAAACTTTAAGTAACTTACTTTACTTATGTGCATTGTAGATATAGAAAAGAACTGCTACAGTCAGATGAGGGTCACTTTGGGTGGTGCAAAAATTATTTTCGTGTTTTTAATCGCCCCCGTCCTCCAAAAAAATTACTGTTTATGGCTATCTTGGTAAGAAAATATGTAGATTATAGTGTTATTTATTTTCATTAAAAAAAATATTTCTGTTCTCGTAATTCTGAGCAGGGACCAAGAGTGACCCAACGATAGAGGTGACTTTGGACTATATTCTGGAAGTGTAGAATCTGCAGTATTTTGTGTAATTTTTGATAAATTTTAGTGCTTCATGAGAAAAGTTATGGCGATTTGTTTGTCTGTGGAACTGTAATCTTATGAGAAAGGTTAATAGAAGGGATAAAAAAAAAGTTAGTGGAATTTTGGAACAAGTTGTGTTAACAGTACACTAACAGAAAATATTCAAATTACCATAAAAAGGAATAGAATTCTTAAAAAGTTTAGGATGAAATTAAATAATCTCACCTAAACTCAAATCTTATAAAGTTATCACTATACATTACTCAATCTTGGTCACTAAAACTAAAGCTTAACACTACAACACACTATTTACATATTTACAGGTGGTTTTGTCAAATTTTATTGAATGTTGTACTCAGAGCCAAATGAGACTGGAAAAAGTAACCAGCACCTTGGTGTGAAGTTTGGTTCTGGCAACACCTTTACCACATAGCCCAAGTCTACAATACTTCCATCAAATGTACACCACTTAAAATAGCGCTTGTCCCCTTTGTATTTGTCTTGTTTTTAAAAAAAATGTTATCATTGGATCTCCTTTTTAATCAACACTTATAATGAAAGACATTCAAAAGGTGAGGTTATTTTTAGGGGGAAAGTGGTGTTATTTTTATCAAAAAGCGAGGATATTATAAGCTGAAAGCGAGTTGAATTATGATATGTTAAAAAAAACTAGGATAAAACTGTCCAAATTTTTCTTTCATATTGTGTATTTAACTATTTACTAACATATTTGGGAAAAAAATCATATACAAAAAAGCACAAAACATTTCACGCTTAGTAATATCAAACTCGAAATATCAATATCATTACCTTAGAGTCTTAGGAATAGCAATATCTAAATCATTTATTAACTTAGGCTTAGACCAAACAATAATACCACCGAAACATGTTGTCATAGAAGACTAAACAACTATCAAATATGGAGAAGGGAATAAAAACTAAGAAGATATAATTTTGCTTAACATGAACACCTGTAGCAAGATCCATATATATTGTCCTTGCTTTCACCTAGCGTGAAATTTTTTATAGGCTGTAAAGAAAGAATCAATTTATCAAAATTTAGGTATTGTAATATGTAAAAATAGAAATCGTGATTTTTAATGCTAGCCTCAGATAAAAAAAGGCTTAAATATCCTGTGATCCATTTTATACCTATACAATTAGTAAAAACAGATGCTATTTGTATAAACGGCAGCCCTGGTATACTGCTATCACCAGTGTTACCGCGTTAAGCAAATATCACATCATGAAATATATTTTTTAAGTACAAAGATATTGTGTTTATTTAGAAAAAAAGCTTAAATTCGTGTTATTTGTGTGAAAACGATAGAATTTGTGTAAAAATTTGTTATATCGCAAATGCGAATTTTGCATGTCGCTACTTTTAACTTGACCTATGTAATTATTTTTTTTTACGGATTACCCTTCTACAAGTACCCATACTACAGGCTTCACATTTCCTTCCATTATGTCTGTTAATTCTTCTTATCTCTTTTCTTTTTCAATCTCACTAAGTATCTGTACACCAAATTCTTGGTCATCCTCACTTTCAGATTCACTTGGTTCAACACTAACATTCATCAGATGAGTACCGTATTGGCCTGAAAATAGGCCGCACCCTAAATTTTCAACCAC
Source organism: Timema bartmani (assembly GCA_902151455.1). Taxonomy (NCBI): domain Eukaryota; kingdom Metazoa; phylum Arthropoda; class Insecta; order Phasmatodea; family Timematidae; genus Timema; species Timema bartmani. Next base: position 29,037 of record CABFWB010003810.1, on the reverse strand, counting down.
TTTCAGAGAAAAAACAATATTTCCACTTAAATATGATCAGTGTGTATCAAATCATTAGAAAATAAATATTTATCAATAGGTGCCTAAACTTAAAATTAGTTCACTTAAATATATAAAATCCCTTTCAGAGAAAAAACCCACACTATTTACACTTAAAATGATGTCACTTGGAAATAGTTATTCATACTCAAAATTACTTGGAAAAAAAAGTTAAGTTATTCATACTAAAAATGAGATCCCTTGGAAATTAAAAAAATAATAATACACTTAAAATGTCATCACTGAAAAAATTAGGCTAGCAATGAGAGACACTTTGAGAGGAATGAAAAATTATTCATCACTGCTTTCATCAGTCACTTTCTTCACTCTCATTGGTCTCTTTTGAATGGTCCTCCCACAAAATATAATCTTCTGTGTCATCCATCTTATTGGATAGGCAGCATTTCTTAAATCCGTGGACAACAGATTCAGCAGATATCCTTCCCCAAGCAGTTAATATCCACTTGCAAAGCAGGTTTAACGAAGGCTTCTTAATTTTGCCACTGGGGGTTAGGGGATGATCTGACAAAAGCCAGTCTGAATACTCCCTTCGGAGGTTGTCCTTGAAGGGTTTATTCACAACCACATCAAGGACTTGTGGTTGTGAAGTCATACCTCCTGGAATAACAAGAAGATCTGAATTTGTTGCCTTGACTTTATTTTTCACATCTGAAGTAAGATGCCCTTTGAATGCATCAAGCACTAGCATTGCCCGTTTTTTTAGAAGAGCTCCAGCCAGGCCTTATATCCCACACGACTGCTAGCCAATCGCACATTAATTTTGCTGTCATCCACCCCTTCTTGACACCTGATAATGATTCCACTGGGCAAGGTTTCTTTCAAGAGGGTTGTCGAAATACACGGATGTTCCATCGGCGTTTCCAATCTGACTAAGAAGATAGTCATTCTGTATACAGAGGCCAATTACATACCATTGATATTTCACCAACTTCTCTGCGTAGTCAGTGGGCAACTTTTGCGCTAAAGAAGTTCTTCGTCTTAATGACAGATCACTTCTGCACATGAATCTTCGGCAACACCCAAGGATTGCTTTGAATTCCCTTTGTGGCACTTGTAGCTCTCTTGCAATTTATTGTGCCTTCAATCTGATTATGTCACGACTTATTGAATATCCATCACGTCTCTTTTCCTTTATAAACGAAAGAACACATGCATCAATTTCGGGATTATGGCCATGCTTGGGTCCTCGAAAGGCTTTTCGCTTTGAGATGGCGTTCTTAAGTTGTTGTTTTTTTTTTTCAAAAATCCAGCTTCGTATGTTCTTCTCATCAATTCCGTATTTTCTTCCTGCTTCCCTATTACTTGTAGCTTCTGCTTAGTTTATAACCGCTAATTTAAAATTGGCATCATAACTTCGTCTAATTCCCTGGCTAAAACACGTTTTTTTCTCGACATGATCCGCCATGTTACACTTCCGAATTTAATACACACACTAAATTATTGTTCTCACAAATAGAATAAATGTTGACCAACATACTGAAACAAAATCTAACTCGAAATATTCAAGCTTCCTTTACCAAAAGGATATATTTCCGATAGAATGCGCTGAAGAAACTAATTTTATTTTGGCAGCCATTATGGCTCAAATATTGTACACACAAATAATATAGTCATTCTTCATCTATTTTTAAATAACTTTGCTAACTGTCAAGGTTTGTCTTATATTTAAAAAGCGGTGGCTATTATCTTCGATATATATTGATTTAACAACATGCGTATCCTAAAGGTATAAAATTGAATGCACATCATCTAAGAGTGCGATTATAGGCCACGATTTATAATAGAGAAACTCATAGCTTGCATGTGTCCAGGAGTAGCAGCATGGGAACATGAAGCACATGTGCTAACTTGTTTGAATACACTTTCTGGTGTAGTAATTGCAGGAAGAGATGATGAATTTTCTCAATGGTCCATAAACACCAACATCCAAGGGCTGGCACAGTTGATATGCATTAGCTGGAAGGAAAACATTTTATGTCATTCGCAATACATGCATGCATAACACCCGCAGACAAATGTGAAGACAAATTGTCGCCAATTAACACCTTTTTTCCTTCCTTTCTTTTCCTTCAGAAAGGGAAGGGCAGTTTGAAAAAACTAGTCTTAAAAATGGTTTTGTCAAACCAGCCACTTTGTGACCTATTGAATCGAGATCCTCTGGGCCCTCCTTCCCGCCATGTGTCCCACATATTTTGAGATTTATATAGTGTACGGTGGGAGTAATGTTCCACTGGCAGTTCCGGCAAACATGACAGTTATGCCACTTTTAGAATTATTCAGTTTACGTTTCAAATATATTTTTGACCTTTACCAGCAACACCCCTTTTTTTTACCTGGGTCATCGTGCATGCATGTTATGTTGTAATTTAGAATATTTTCTGCAGGTACATCTTGAAGAGTTTCTTCCAAATTATTAAAGTAGTTGTTTAGAATATCTTTAGTAATCTCTTCCCTTGCATTGGAGATGTTTCTAATAGGTTTGTTAACCAGTCCATTGCGTTTCAGGAAAGACCTAACCCACTCAACCCTGGCATATTGTTTGCAAACTTTGCCACAATTATATTTTGTCTATCTAAGAAGCCCTTCACTACTTGTCTTACAGCCACTCCGCAGTTACGGGTGTGACATTTGTACAAGATTTTCTAGCAAATAACCTTTTCAAAATATCTAAAATACAATTTTATTCTGAAGAGCTTATTTGCAGTGTGGACCTCAATTTTTTATCTTTATTATGTCCCTTTTGGAATTACAAAATTAAATACTTAAACCTTACATTAAAGACTTTTAATGTTTGTTACGGGTGTAACAAGTTTTAGACATCCTACAAGTGTGTTTGGTTTTTTCAATCTCTCTGTGACTAATATTCTAATAATAGAGTTTGATATTACAACATAAATTGTCTCTGTTAAAAATTGTTATATTATGTTACGGGTGTGACACAGTGCAAATATAACATGTTTGGCCTACATTAATCAAGGGCTTAGTGTAAAAAAGACTTATCTACAAAATCTAATCTTTTCAAGAAATGCAAAAGAAGTTTTTTTAAAATTGTTATTGCTCATAAGATAGCTTTAAATTTCTTTAATTTTAAAATCAATTTTATTTGGTAAAATATCATCTTACAAACAAGAGCAACACATTTTACATTAAAAACTTGATTCTAAGGTGTTTAAAATAATTTTTTATCATTTCTTTACTAAGATAAGGTTATTTGACACGGACTTTATATGGTCAACTAAATGAAAATTATTGGCAGTCCCCAACAAGTTTTTTCATCGAAAGGGAAACAATATTAAATTAATTTTTCATTCATATCTTTAAATAATTTTTAAGTTTTGAAAAAACAATATTGAAAAGTGAACATCAACCTTAACTTATAACAAAGTATCAAAAAAGTTTTTATTTAGATTTGAAATAACTCATTGGTAACATGATTTAGCCACCTAGTAATGTTCTACTAATAAACTTTATTTAGTCCTCATCTGATGATACATCAATTTCTTCTGTTCCTTGCAGAAGTCTGTAGAAATGGTGGTATTGTTCTCTTATAGCACCACTGGAGCACAACTCCAATAAGTCTGAGAGCTTTTATTTTTTAATTTTCAAGGGTTCATGGTAAGCTTGGCTCAAGGTCAAGTTGCTGAAAAAGAAGCCTCTACGTTCTCTTCGAGATACTTTAAATGATTAAAATGCAAATGCATTTTGGTCATACTTAAAATATATATGATATTAGGATCGCTCTTTCTGTATTGAAATCATGTGATATCCAGCCAGCGAACAGTTTTACCATTGATATCAACTTTTCTATTTTTAATAACTTCTTCTGCGACTTTTTAAAATCATATACTTCAGATTGATTTACTTCTTGGACTTCATATTTTCTTTCTTTTGAAGCAAGTCTTATCTCAATATTTCTGCTGGCTGTTTCAATGTGGGCATGAACCGACTCACTCTATTTGGGAGTGGCCCAGTTCAAAAAATAGCTGATCTATAACCGTAATGTCCAGTGTTTGTACTGCATAAAGAAAGATTGTGGCTACAATGACATTTTGATTTTGCCCGCCACATGTATCTGACATGAAGGCAAATTCTTTACAATCTTGGGTGGACTTCTTCAAATAATCAAAAAGGCGAGATGCCACCTCCTTTGAGCCTCGGCCAGCAGGGTCTTCATACCACACGCTTTTCGTGCTGCTACATTGTATACTGTTAGGCTGTATACAGCCAGTCTTCTTTTATAAAAAATAGCCTTTGCTTTTATAGCTGGGCAGTATTGTACAGATTCAAAATCAAATTCCAAAAATTAGCATTCACCATTGGTTGCTTTTATTTTAAATACATCTTTGAAAGTATGGGCTGTTTGTTTTTTTTCCAAGTGGCGATCTTGTTTTTCTCGATTTAAAAGCTATTGCTCTTCTGTCATGTGCTCAAACCTGTAACATTGGTCACACATGTCCTCAAACCTGTAACATTGGTCACACATGTCCTCAAACCTGTAACACTGGTCACACATGTCCTCAAACCTGTAACACTGGTCACACATGTCCTCAAACCTGTAACACTGGTCACACATGTCCTTTCGGGGTGTGTGAAAAGATAAATTGAAGTTACTTTCAAAAATGTTAAGATAAAACAATAGTTTTTCTGGAACATCATTTTCTGAGTCACACTCTTCAAGATACATGTCATACATTTTTGAAACATTCAGATCAGATGCTAGGTTTTCCTTTTTCGTGTCTTTGCGTGTGCAATGTGATGGCACTTTTGGGAACGAATTTATGTGCTTTACAATATACTCTCGGCTACTATCAGGTGTCTCTACCCCTGGAGTGTGTCGTCCATGTTTGTCAATATCAACCATGTTAAAGACATTCCTTTTTTTAGTACATTTTTCACAAGTGTCTGATATATCAAATGTGGCTAAAAAAAACTTTTAGCATACTTGTATTGACTCCTTGTTTTTGACTAGGTGAAAGACTCTGGTGTTTTGTCTTCTAGAAACTTCAGATTTTGTACGAATCACTTCTTTTCCAACAATCAATGAATTTAGGTACTGTCTCTGTTTGCATCAGCTAATTTCAAATACTCAGTGTGGGTCCTATTCATATCTTCTTCATTGAAGTTAGAACTGCATTTGCGAATACATTTAGTATAGTCTTGAGGTTTTAACAGATTTAGCTTCTTTTTTATTGTCATTTTGTCACATATGCTTGTCCAGATTTAATCTTCATTTTTAAACTGTAACGTTGCCATCCATCTAGGTTAGCTCTTTTATTGCGAGTTTTCTTTTTCAAATGAGCTACCACTTCTGCATGAGCAATCTCAGGCTCTTTAAGTTATTACGAATGTCGTCTGTATCAAAAACAATCTCAATTGTTTCAAAATATTCTTCATTAGAAACTGATGTTTTATTTGTAGGCTTGAGTTCTGTATTTGTAGAAACTGGCATCAAATCTAGCAGAGGTATATTTTGCAGTTTGTAGAAGCTCTTTGGAGATAATTTGGAAGTTTTTCTTCGTTTGACTGGAGTCTGAAAAATTCGTAAATATCGTAAATATTTTTAGAACTTTAACCAATCTAAAAAAATATAATTTATCCTTAAAAATATACATACAATTTTAGTCATATAAAATCAAATCTAATTAGCCTATGTAAAACACTTACCACAACTTGACTTGAAGGAAGAGTCAGAATATATAGCAACGTCGTTAATAAGTTTTATTATTTTGGGGGCAGTTTTTAAACTTGCAATAGTATATAAACCTTAAATATCTATTTTTCTTAACTGTCCAATAGATGGTTTGAGGAGACTTGTCACATAGTCTACCCTGACTCTCTACCACTGATGCATGACAAGAAATGATTTTTTGTAGCCTATTATGTTCTAAGTCTTTTATTTGAAAAACAAAAATACTTGTTTTTGTGAAATGTTTGATTATTTTAAGCATGTCACTTTTTTATAGGAACTTTCTCTATACTGCCATATACACTTATTTTTTTATATGGTTGGCCTTGATTTCTTTTTTTCTTTTTGAAGATTGACCTTTTCACACATGCTTCTTTCGGTGCTTTTCCCCCTTGGGACTTTTTCAGTCTTCGGTACAGAAGAAGGAGCTAAGTTAGCCATTCCTTTTTATAACAGATTAACTATAATATTTTAACTTTTTTGACAAATTTTACTATACTCAAAAGAGCCACTATGAGTGTTTTAAATTCTCCACCATGTTTTGATTATTTTTATTCAATAATTGAATAATTACTCAGAAGAACATTGTATGCAACACTTTGCCAACTTTTCAGAAAATGGAAAAAATACAACTAACAAATGTGTTGTTTTTGTTGCCAGGCAGTTATTGGTTACAGAACGGGAATGTAAACCGAAAACTTACTACATATCAATAATTCACTTCTTTTTTTAACATTCCTATCAAGTGTTGAAAAATCTTTGAAATCTTACTGTTGCATTTCAACATCTTCAAATGGTTTATTCACGCATGCTTCTGCTATAACCATTTCCCACTGCTCAGGAACCATCACACTTGAATATTTCTTCTACCTGACACACAATTACTTTTAGTCAAAATATTGATTAAGGAAGACTACAATATGTGTTCCCTGGCTAACCATGAATTGACAACCTCACACAACCACAACAACCCTTTAAGTCATACTTTGTGTCATCCAAAGTGAAAAATTATGCTTATCAAACAGTCAACACGTGGACCAAGAAAGAACCTATTTGCTCCAGTAGGTTTGATATCTGGAGAGGCTCTTCCTTCATATTCATAAGAGAGAAGATTTATGGATCTCCAGATAACTCCTAATCTATATTTGGTTGCCCCTTCTGGGCACACCTTTGATAACGTCCGCCGGCAATGATTTGAGGGCCGCTAATACGCTGTGTATGGTTTAACCCCTGTGATTGTCCCTGATCTCGTAGCCAGCTGGTTGAAGAAATCATTTATATGTTGAGTCCTAACACCACTAAATACAGGGGCTGTAATAATTTGAAGATAGGCAGATGAGAAAATCCCTGATTGGCGCTTGTCAACTTACAATAGTGGATCAATGATATAGATCTGAATACTGAAGCTGCCCCTGAGCTTGTCATTTTTTTAAAATTTTGTAGCCAATTCTACTCTTCTCTACCACTTAAGCAACATTGATAATTTGACCTAATATAGTGAGATAGTCTTTGAATGTGCCAAAAATGCAATGAAACATCACCAAGGATGCAATAACCCTAAGTGAATAAATAAGCTACTCCTCAAATATTTATAAAATTAAATTGTGAATAAACTTTAAATAAACAGGTAAACAATGTGCTGGCCATCTAACTAAATTAATATTAAACAATATCCTAACATGTCAAAAATAGACATCAAGCGTAAAAGCCTATCTCTGATGGAGACCTATAATTCCCAAACGGAACTTCTCAGACTAGTTGGCGAGACCGCGAGACTCTCTAACATCAGAGTTATGTAAAGCAGCCAGTGGCAACAATTATATTTGGTACCATGGCTTCTTCAGTCGGTGATTGGTTGAAAATTGCATTTAGTAAGCTTAACACCCACGTTTCTACTATCAAAATAGCAGGCGAAGGAGGGGCAGTGAAGGGGAAGTTTAGTATAGTGATGGGATCACGTGATGCATGCTTCTCTCGGCTAGAAGAGTTGACTGAGGTGGGGAACTTGATGCACATGTGCACAACATTCCTCATGTCTTCATTGACGAAGTCTTAAGCCGAATTATAATGGGCCATATGTACACGCTGTTGGCTTGTGAGTTATATATAAGATTGTTCATGTAACCAAAGTGTAGTTCACTTAAGTTGAGATAAAGTTAAGTAGAAACATATTGTTAGTGGTGGTTTATGAGATGGTTTGTAGGGATGTTATTTAGGAACAGTGAATAAATGTATAACCATTATTGTGAAGGTTTAAAGACTTTAAACCGGTCACATGCCTTTATCTTGAAATCTTGAGTGAAATCCTGGCACAAGGTAATAAACTATCCAGAGCACAGACATTTTCGCTGTACATTTGAAAAATACCCTGTTTTCACAAAATGCTAATAAAGGGTCATCAATTTCCAACTGTGGTTTTGCTCAACACACTTGTCAGACCAGTGAAACATCGTACAATTTCCAACTGTGATTTTGCTCAACACACCTGTCAGCCCAGTGAAACATAGTACAATTTCCAACTGTGATTTTGCTCAACACACCTGTCAGACCAGTGAAACATCGTAAAATTTCCATGTGAAACATCGTACAATTTCCAACTGTGGTTTTGCTCAACACACCTGTCAGACCAGTGAAACATCGTACAATTTCCAACTGTGGTACCTGTCAGACCAGTTGAACTGTACATTCTTCTGCATCACTCAGTTTCTCATAATAAATTGTTACATGGTGAAACAAAGATGCAATGTTTGCAGATCCTGTGTTTACAATGCTCTCGTGACACAAGTACATTGCAGCCAGATTTGTTCCCATGAATGGTCAAATTGTAACATGACAGCTGGCGCTGAACTTTTAAATCTTTTCATAGAACACACTCTACTAATGTCAGATTTGAGAACCATGTATGCCTAATCTGCTTTTGAGTGATGGTCACTTACAACTTTTACTTTTAATCTTCTTCAGTTTTGGCTTCCGTCAATTGAATGACTAGTACATCACATCGTGTACAAGTCTCACTCCTTGGTAGACCAAATTTAGAGCGAAACCCTTTTTCATATATGTAGTTTTATTTTAAGATGGAGGTAGTTGTATTTGAAGAGCTAGAGTATTTTTGACACATTGAGACTGGATTTAGAGATTCATTTTCAGTTATTTTGAGACTGAAATTGCTAGGCCGCTATGGGATACTTTTTATGTTCTTGCAGATTAGTTCTTTCAGAATTTCTGATGTGACAAGTGGTCTATTGGTGTGATTAACAATGATAAAAATCAACTTCTCATTGTTATTATAGAAATTATCAGGCTCCTTCATTTTCATATGTATATCCAACAATGGTATTGAAGTCAAAATTGTTTGTATGTTAAACTAAAATTGTGTGTAACAAGGAACATGAAAATTATTGTAAGGGATGGGACAAATACAAGACTAACAATAATATCAAATGCTATTTTTGTCCTACACGATAAAAAGTAATAAAAGGGTGTAGTTTTAATGTCCATACAAAAATACAAATGCATTAACACTGGATTTCAAGATTACAAAACACTATTTGAGATAGATTTGTTAGAAAAATAGTTATGACTAGCCCATCAATTATATTTTTCAGGAACTTTTAAGTTATATTGATTCATTGTCGATTAAGGTAACTAAAATTTAAAATAGTTAATATAACCAAGAAATTATAAGAAAATAAAATAACAGAAAAAAATACTAAATGAATATTTATAATAGGTTTTAAAGTGTAGTACAAGGCCAGTTGGGGTTCAGATGTTATTGGGCTTCGACACACACGGGATAGTCCTTCCTAAGGCTCTACTCAGCACTTCTCCAGGTTGAGCTACTCCTGGAATATACGGCTGCCTCAATGTCATCTTGATCTTGCCAAGTTTCCTAAAGCGTCAACACTGATAATAATTTATATGCGAACCCTTATTGAGCTCCTTTCCATTTCAAAGATTTCAGCACATCTAAACGGGTGGTTCAAAATCTGGGGCATAGGTGGGATGTGCCTTTGTTGTGGAAGGCTTTAGGTTTAAATTTGGTTTACTTGATGAATCCTGTGGTTTTTATGGCAGAATTATGTCATTTTTAAATTGTTATTTGCATACTGTAACTGTCTCCATCCTGTTCTCATCTGCATGGATTTCTAGAGTGCTTTGTTGGCATTGTCCTCACTGTTCTCGTGGAATCCCCTGCTGTAGATAATAGAGAGACAGGCAAATTTCAAAAAATTGTTTATTAAACAGGTTATGAGCAGGCAGCCAGAGAAACCGTTGATTTTTTCTCCTGCGGCGAGTTCGGGTGTCATGTTTTTAGATCTAAAGCGGACTCAGTTGGCCAGTAGTGTTGGGTTCCCTTCCCCTGGCCGATTGAGCCCAGAGGCCTGTCCTCTCTCCAATTTTATACCTGTCCTTCAACTAGGTTTGTGCTGAAAGAGAGGAAGGTTCTGGAGGACAGCCAAACTAAGAGAAGGGAGTTCTGGGATTTCTCCCCTTTATTTGTAAAACAAGTACATAAGAAATACATAATTTACAGTTTATTTGAGGAATATATTTAGTACTCTCTTCTTTAATATCCTTGTTTTCTCGTTCTGAAAGCCTGTTCTTCTCTTCCATTGGGCTGGTAGCTGTGGCTTTTTTACTATGTTTTTAATTTTTGTTAATGGTGCTAATAACCATTTTGTATTGACGTGCCATCAAATGTCAAAAGCATATTTTTTTGATTCTTTCACATACTTGATAGTTTTTAACAAACTACCCCTATTATGCCAAATTCTTAATCTTTTTGTTCATTTCCTTTTTAAATTCTCATGTAAGAATACCAGTTCCTCAACATGTTTTCCTGTCAACCTTTTCCATTTTTCAGTATCAACATTGTCTCCTGACAACTCTCGTTCACAAGCCACGTCAGTTGTAAGGATTCCTGAATGATTGTGCATTTCCATAACGTTCTAAATGCCTTTTTTGAAAATTTTCAGAAGGGATACTTTCACACCTGGGGAAAAAATTGAATCATGATTTTTTTTTAAATTTCAACCTTAATTAGGGTAGAATTCATATCAGACTACAGCTGAGATCGTTAGAAGCAATGCTGCATATAATACACATATTTTGTCGCTGAGTAAGCACAGGTTCTTTTAACACTTGAATTAGGTCCTCCAAGTCAATCAAACATTGATCCTTCCAAGATGGCTAGGAAAAAGAGTTATCTAAGTTTTTTCTCATAAACTGTCCATAGTAGCTCATAAGTTCATCTTTATTATTTTCAGTTTTCTTCAACAATTATTTCTACATAATGGTGAGTAGTTTTTTTGCCTCTAAATTTGACGACCACATATGTATTAAACATTCTTCTCCATTAAGTAATTTCACATTGTAGTTTGGTTGTGTTTTGTTTTGGGAATTCACCATCCTCCTGAGTCAGTGTAAACAATGCTGTACCTGAGTGTTTTTGAGGAAGCTGTAAAGAGCGCAAAGGAATAAAGTGCAAACAATTCATCTTTATATTGAAAAATTTAAACTTCATATATTATTATTATTATTATTAGCACCGTGTCTTACTACCCATTCGGGTTATACTCGTGCAAATCTGTGATAGTAGGGTGATAGTGAGATGAAATGGTGGACCTACAGTTTAACGTGGAATCCGAACCACGGTGGAGGCCTGGCATTCCTCACATTCACTAGTTGTGATTAATACACGTCTTGTCAGAGGTGAAGGAAGGGTTCGGCAATCAGATAAATCTGTGCCGAGACCGAGGATTGAACCCCGGACCTCCAGCACAAAAGTCCGACACCTTACCCCTAGATCGCCAGGTCACCTAAACTTCAAATGAAACATAACATTCTATTGAAAACATCAACATGTATTCACTAAACTAATGTGAAATTAAATTAAAAATTATATATGTAATATAAGTAGAATAAAAGTAATTTAAAACAAACTATAAAAAGGATACATGGTTTGCTGCCAGATGTGCTTGGTTCATTTGACTGCCGAGATAGTTTTTGAGTGTCCGTTCCATAGTGATAGCATTCTTTATGTGGTGGACATTTAAAGCAACTCAGTCTTCTAAAGTTTATAGCTTTAGGGTTAGTTCTTCTCCAAACAACTTTGTGAACTTTCGTGGTTCCTTAAAATGTTTTACTTTTATCTGCTATTGTTTCACTGAATGACTGAATTTCACTCCTAGGAACAGAAATGTAAATTTTTTTAACATTATTTTGCAATTCAGTAAGCAAGTGGTCAAAGCTCTGAATGTCTTTCCCACACACCTCTTTCTTTCCCCTCCCTAAAGTTGTCTAGTTCTCTTTCACTGTGTGGTAGCGCTGGAATCAAGGTGCAGTCTTCACACTCATATCTTGATTCCCGCCTTTGTCCCATTTTGTTTTGTTGTTGTAGCAACAATGTAGGATGGATAATGAGGTGCATTCATCCTAGTTGATGGAGCAGTTTTTGATGGTCTTCCTGTTGGTTTTTTTATCACTTTTGTGGTACTTCATGATTTAAGTTTTCAATTAGCTTCATTTGAAATTCCGTTCTTGATTCACTTCCTCCATTTTTTTTTGTAGAGCAGGTATGAAATGAGGCAACAAATATCCATCAAATGTCGGAAGTGTTTTTGGTAATATTTTTTCAGTTTTTTTCCTAGTGCTTCGATAGCTGACGAGGTAGGCATCACTAAGATCAACTCCTCCCATCTGACAATTGTAGTCCATCACTAATTTAGGTTTAGTAGTTTCTTGACCTCTTGCTCTGGCTGGAACCATCTTGTTATCATGTGTGGTGCTCATAAGACAAATATCCTTCTTGTCTTTCCATTTCGTAATCATAAGTTTGTCTCTGTATACTGCTACACTTTCCCCTTTTTTAAATTTTGCATTCTTTATTTCTCCCGGCACTCCCTTCCTATTCTGATGTACAGTTCCCACTGCGTCTGTTTGATTTTCACAGAGTTTGTTGTATAAATCAGGACTTGAAAACCAGTTGTCCACTGTTACTCTGTATCCCTGGTTTAGAAGAGGTGTCATAAGTTCTAAATCTACTTTTGAGCCATAGGGTTCATGTTTTAGGGAGTCATCAAACTTTGTATCATTGCCAACATTGATGATAAAATTCCACACATAACCAGATTTTGATTCGCATAGCTCGAAAGATGTTATACCAAATCTAGCACGTTTTGAAGGGATGTACACCTTCCATGACAAACGTCCCTTCCACATCATTAGTGACTCGCCTACTGACACAACACACTCTGGTGTGTACACATTTCTAAACTTATTATTCAGGTGGTCCAATATGGGCTTCAATTTATATAACCTCCTTGAACCACAAGTCGCTTCATCATATGCCTCATTATCAACAAAATGTAAACACTTGAGAAGGTGGAATCTTCTTTCAGAAAGTAGTTCCAGAAATATTGGTGTTTCTAATATTTTCCGCCTGGAAAAATAGCTCTTGTTATCAGGTTTTTGGTGAAGACCTTGCAATAAAAAAAATGACAGTAACGTCATAATTTAATCCTTGTCTGTTTCACGCCATTGATGTATTCTAGATTTTAAGTTAGTATTAGGACTGTTTTCTAAAAATGGTTGAGCATAACGGTTTGATTCAATGCTTATCGTTTCAGCTATTTCTGGAGTTATAAATAGTTCAAAATATTCCAGGGGATCATTGGGATTTTCTAATTGAACTTTTAGTCCTGGTTGACCACTAAAAGGAAAATGTGGTCGTTCTGCGCCTACCTTTGTCCATGTGCCATGATGAATGTTACAATCACCATCCCCACCAATTATATCTTCTTCACTGTCATTATCACTACCTGTCGAAATTCCCACGTTTGTCTCACTATCACTAGAATATTCACTCTGAAATGTCACTAAGCTCATTGTTATGTAATAAATTATTTAGTTCATCACTAAGAATCTTAGCCCATTTACTTGGTCCTGCCATTTTATTTACTAACAACAATACTAAGATTACAAAACACAGGTGCTATTGGTTATTGAAAGGGATTTATAAACAAACGCCTCTATTAACAAAAGCAAGAACTGCGAGTTGAAAGCAAGAACTACAGATAAAGGTCTAAAAACAAATAAAATATGAGCAGACTTGTCTTGGCCACTAAGAGTGAGCACTAAAAACACCATGACGTAATATTTCGTCATAGCCACTGCGTAAACAAAATGGCTATGACGATATATTCCATCATAACCACTTGACTGGTTAAACGGCTATGACGATATATTCCATCATAACCACTTGACTGGTTAAACACATTTTTAGAACAGCACCTCTGCTCAACCTTCCAACAGCATATTGGTGCCGCATACTCAAAATATAGTTCTAACAAGAGTTCTTCGAATTAACGGTGTTTCAATCCGTCGAGTCGAATGTAATTCACAGTTGATATCGCTGTGTCCATAATGTCTTTCATTGAAAACATTTTGCAACAAAATGATTCCTGATGGATGATGCACTGAAACACCTTTGAATTATCAAAACCTAAATTCTGTAATTCAGCACAAATTCTACCTATTACACTGGTGTAGGAGTCGCACATATTTCTTCCACCATCTTTTGTCACACTTTTTAATTTTTTCCAGTTCAGTTCTAAAGAAGCAATAGTTTCTTTTACTTTTATAAACAAACCATTGCCCGTTGTAGTGCCTTTTAAGCTACACAAACTGGCCAATTCTTGGTGAACATTAAAATCACTATCGATGCCCCCCAAAAAATATCATTAACTGCAATCACGCTAGTACTTTCATCCATTGCCAGAGCAAAACAATCAAATGGTTTTGCTTTAAATTTAAGTTGTTCAAATAAATTGGTACCAATTCTTTTATTTGCTTTGTACAAGTTTGGGCGGATAAACTAATATCTTGAAATAACGTCTTCTTTTCTGGACATATTTGTTCAGCAACAGCTAATATGCATCGTTAATAAATCTGAATCTGCGTAAATCCTTCCTTCTTTCGCAACCAGTTCTACTACAACATAACAAGCGTGAACAATGGATTCATTACAAATACTTGGCTTTTAAATATACTTTGATGGGCTGTCAAAGAGGCTTGTAATTTTTTTAATTTTATTTTTTTCTATGTTAACAGGTAAAATCCAGGTCTTAGCTTTTATGTTCATTTTTGTAATGACATGTGATATTATATTCTTTCATTACAGCAATACTTTTGACAAATAACACAGAGGTTTATCTTCTCTTTAAATAAATAAGTACTTGCTGTTCAATTAATCACTAAATATTCTGCCTTAATCTGCAATTTTATGTTTTCTTGAGCCCATAGTTTGAAATGATTTGTAACTAATAATATATTCACTGACAAGAACAGTCAATGCTACTGAATCATTATTTATATCCAATAATAACAATAAGAAAACCGGCAATTGATATTATGCACAACTCACAGGGATGTGACCACACACGACGGACTCGAGTCACGACTGCGAAAGAGTAAGTGTGCTACAACCCCGCCCTCCCCCAACCCATTATAATATTAGCACACCAACGGAAAGATGGTAGCGTAGAAAATATGTCTTCTCTAAATATTTCAAGCTCTCTCAGTTGCTGAATATAAACAACTGTTGATAGCCCAAGCTTTGATATTTCCCCCACCTCCCATAGAACAGCAGATTATCTGACTACCTGCTTGCTCATCCCAACTGCATTAGCAGTAAAACACACTTGAATCTAGAAATTTATAATTTTTATTATTATTTTATTCTTAATATTTTAGAAATTTATAAAAAATCGCATATGTAAGTATAGGCCGCCAAAAATATATGTGTGGGCGGCCGGTTGCCAACCCTGCTCTAGATGAATGAGTTGACCCAACAGGAACACATAACCTGGTCATAAATATCATAAACGTTCTTCAGATAAAGCTGGTTATTGCTGATACCTACAATATCCACTGTATTGTTGCCTATCACTAGCAATGCGTTTTACTTGTCACTGATTCCAAACACACACTATACTTCGATGGTAATTTTGTTGGGCTTAATGTAAAACTTGAAATAATATTTTTGGGGTTTTGACATACCCTATACCACTTTAGTTCATCTTTAAATTGAGAAAAATATTGACTTCTGCTAAAAGAAAAACTAAAAACATGGCCAGGTTTAGTGAAAAAAATAAAAGGTTGTGTTTGTAATATTTTTTATTCCTAATACTCTGGTCTATTTTACTTTTAATATAATTAGCAGATAAGACATTGCTTAAAATCAAGTGAATTTTGGTGTGTTATTATTTGTTTACATTCCATCAACAGATCCTAAACATTCTGAGACTGATGTACAGGGAATGAAAAGTACTCAAAACTAAACTTTGTCTCATTGTTTCAGGATTGTCAGAGCTTTCCTCATTGAAGAACAGAAGATAGTTGTGAAGGTTCTGAAAGCTCAGCAAGCGTCTGCCAAAGCTAAGAAAGAAAAATAGACTTGTACAAAATTGATTGAAAAATACAATATTTAAAATACCATCTTTGTGTATTTTTGTAATAAAAATATCCTTTTTCTTGAAAATGGAATTAATATTGTATAATACCAATGTCACAGTTTAATTAGGGCTTGTTTAACCATCAATGATTATTTATATTCTAACTACGAGGGCTATTACAAAATCAGAAATGGAGAAAAAATCTTATTATATACAGAAACTATGTACATAGATGCAATACTTGTTAGCGTAATTTCCACCCAAATTCAAGCATTTGTCATATCGTGGCACCAGCGTTTGCAATCCCTCCCCAGGAACGGTGCCACCAGGTTACCCAGCCAGTTGACTCCATCCATGAACTCTTTGGTTTCAAAGCGTTGGCCAGCCAGACCTGCATCTCTCTGAAGAGGTGGTGTGGTTATCGCTTGATGTCAAGTCCAGGCCGTAAGGAGGTTGATCAAAAATCTCTTAGTTTAACTTCTTGAGCCGAAGGGGGGGGGGTCATGTTTTCGTTCAGGATAACACCCTTCGTGAATATCCCAAGCATATTGTTTTGAATCAACCTCCAAAGCTTCTTCAGCGTTTCATAATAATTATCTGAAGTTATTGTATATCGCCGAAGAAGCTTAGGAGGTATATCTAAAATAAAAGGTGTGGAATACTCACCAAGGTTGTCACTCTCCAGTACTACATGTGGCCTCCCACTGTGGCTTTTGCAAAAGGCTTTACTCAGGAAGTGAAACTGGGAGATTTTTGATGACCTCACTTATAAGCTGGACTTGGCTCCATGCAATTACCATTGCTTGTAAAAAATGGTTTGACTAGAATTTGAAAAATATTTCTTATTTCAATGTTAAATATTTGACACACATGTTCATTAATGGTCTTGTTTGAACATTAACCCAATGGTAATTTTATTTAGTTAAATAAGGCATTGCTGAAAAGTATCTAGGAGATATTTAGGTTTGATAGGGTTGTTGTGTTGGGTATCTTGAAATAATTTTTGTCTCTGGATCGTTGCGAGCTGCTTATAGATGCTACCTTAACTTAGCAACCTTACTTAGCAACCTTACTTAGCAACCTTACTTAGCAACCTTACTTAGCAACCTTACTTAGTGGGGGGGGGGTCATGTTTTCGTTCAGGATAACACCCTTCGTGAATATCCCAAGCATATTGTTTTGAATCAACCTCCAAAGCTTCTTCAGCGTTTCATAATAATTATCTGAAGTTATTGTATATCGCCGAAGAAGCTTAGGAGGTATATCTAAAATAAAAGGTGTGGAATACTCACCAAGGTTGTCACTCTCCAGTACTACATGTGGCCTCCCACTGTGGCTTTTGCAAAAGGCTTTACTCAGGAAGTGAAACTGGGAGATTTTTGATGACCTCACTTATAAGCTGGACTTGGCTCCATGCAATTACCATTGCTTGTAAAAAATGGTTTGACTAGAATTTGAAAAATATTTCTTATTTCAATGTTAAATATTTGACACACATGTTCATTAATGGTCTTGTTTGAACATTAACCCAATGGTAATTTTATTTAGTTAAATAAGGCATTGCTGAAAAGTATCTAGGAGATATTTAGGTTTGATAGGGTTGTTGTGTTGGGTATCTTGAAATAATTTTTGTCTCTGGATCGTTGCGAGCTGCTTATAGATGCTACCTTAACTTAGCAACCTTACTTAGCAACCTTACTTAGCAACCTTACTTAGCAACCTTACTTAGCAACCTTACTTAGCAACCTTACTTAGCAACCTTACTTAGACACCTTACTTAGACACCTTACTTAGACACCTTACTTAGACACCTTACTTAGACACCTTACTTAGACACCTTACTTAGACACCTTACTTAGACACCTTACTTAGACACCTTACTTAGACACCTTACTTAGACACCTTACTTAGACACCTTACTTAGACACCTTACTTAGACACCTTACTTAGCAACATGAAACTACCACTTGTATCATTGTCCAGTGATTTGTATGTTCACCTTTTATCTTATTACAAAAGCTACATTGCTATGAGTAATGACCTTCTCTATCGTAAGTGTGGGATATGCCTGTAATGGCTAAAAAACTAATGCGGCCAATAAATCTGTGCGAGCAAAATCTGGTATATTAGTGATAAATATGGTTACTAGAGGGTACCACTAAAATGCATTATAAATGTTGAGATCTAATCCATATTTTCTTCAACTGACAGCATCTCAAGTATTTCAAAAGCATTTTTCTTCACCAAATAAATTACACTCATGTGTCATACTGAGGTATGAATTCATTTCTGGCCTGTGATTTTTTCTTTATTTTACATATGTATAAGCTAAGCAGCTGATAGTTTAGTTTTATAATAAAGTTTATATATTTATGTTATATTTAAGGGTTGTTTATTGATTTTTTTTTCAACAAGGCATTGGCGAAAAACGGGCGCTAATTCCAAAAGTATGTATATATTATTTTACAAAAATAGACATAGCTTAGAATCGGATGACAACATAAACCAAGCTTATACAAAATTTTACAAATATGGTGTAGTGTCCCACTCAGGTTTTTCGGTGTTGCCCTCCCTTGCTGCGGCGATATCTGGGAAGAGTGGAGGGGGAGGTCGTGTAGAAGGAGGCAATGTAGGGAGCAGTAGGAGTTTAGGAAGGGAACTGGCAGCCCGGATGGTTCTGAGCGCAAGGGAGAGGTTCTGGGATGGCAGCTCGAATGGTTCTGAGCGCAAGGGAGAGGTTCTGGGATGGCAGCCCGAATGGTTCTAAGCGCAAGGAGAGTTAGAAACCAGTAAACAAAATTAATCTGACCAATATTCTTGGTGGAAGTTCTGAGTGTTGTAATCTCTTGCCCGAAGTGGCAATTATCTGGCTGATCCACTGACCGCGCACTGGGGGGTTCTTGGGGGATGACTGATTGTATTACCTGCCGAGCGAGGGTTTCCCGAGGGGAAGGGGGTGGAGGGGTGGCCTGGTGTGTCAGTTCGCTACCAGGTGGCCCTGCCTGTCTCGCCCGGGGGTGTGATAGGTCTCGGAACAGTCACCAGGTACCGTACCCGTGCGGTCGACGCACAACAATTTAAATAAATGTAATATTTTAATACTCTCCATAAATAATTGTATTTTAAAAATGTGTTCCATTCGAAGCACTACTGTGCATACATATAACAATAACTTAGCTCTTATGGGAGATTTAACCTAAGGTTATTTCAGCTTTTGATTGTGGTGGTACTTGACTAACACCATTATATTCATGATTATTTTCATAAAATTTCAGGACTCTGCTTAAACTTGTATCAAGTATACATATTTATATTGGAAATAAAATGCACTCTTGGAAATATTTATATTATGTTGAATGAATTTAAACTTAAAAATAAGAAAGTTGTCTTCTTAACCCTTTGAGTGCCAAGAGTAATTACAAAAAAATGTGCTAAAAGTGCCAAGCTATTTTTCTGAAAAATACAAGATTTTGTTTATATTGTAATAACTTATTATTCTTTGAACTTCTTGCACTCAAATTTTTACATAAACTAGCAAACATGCTTGCCAATACTATGCTATAATTATACATATACTTTTTAATTTTTAAACATAATAAAAAAAATCACTAGCCAAGATATTTAAAAAAAAGTTAGTTTTATTTAACATTAATTTTTAAGCATTGAAAATTTAAATAGCTTGAAATAGAATAAATACATCATTTAAAAGAACTTAAAAACTGAGTAACTAACATAACTTACCAAAAAAACTAACTTTAGTTTTTATGCTAAAATTGGGTTATGCATAGCAGCTGTTTCAGTCACCATCAATTTTAGCAGGGTTATAGTAAAATAAAGTCTAAAATAAATAATTGACTTGGAATCAGAACGGGAGGGGGAGGGGATTTCAAACCTGGTACTTTTGCATAAATATGAAGAGGTTGGGGTGGATTATCCTGATCTTCAAGATTTATTTCATCCCTTTAGGAATCACTCAGATTCACACTCGCCTTATCAATGTCAACTGCCACTCCTACTTGTTCCGATCTTTCACTAAAATATGATTCCTGTTCAGTTTCATTATTTACAAATTCAAAATCACTGCTTTCATAATCACTAACAAATTTATCACTCTCGCTTGAGCTATCAATAAATATTGCAAGTATTTCTGTGCCTTGAATCACAGCTATCCTCTTAGTAGCCATGTTTACAAACAAGGCCAAAGATATAACTCATAAAGTTAGAAAATAATTTTTATGTTCGATATATCGAAACTCTAAGTGCAAAGACAAATTAAAGTAGCTTAAACATATGAGAATGTAGTGGAAATAAAATCTACCCTATCTGTTGACTTAATACTGAACTAAGAGCTCATAAACATGGGATCACTGGAGTGACGCTGGCAATTTTCGCAAATATTTTGTGCATCGCTCTGAGCGATGTTGGCACTCAAAGGGTTAAATGTTTTAATTCTGATAGTTATGTCTACAATAGGTTTATTTTTGCGAAATCAAGATGAGAATATTTATTTTCGAAAAGACTTCCTCTTCATCATATGACAGGGGACCCATATCTTCCACATTTTTTTTTTAGCTCTTATGCTCCTGAAAAACCGATGGTGGATTGGAGGGATGTATTTCAGTAGATAAAACATGTCTCTTTTCTTTAAGAAATTTATTTCTCGTGGACCATCATACAGCTTTGCCTACTAAACATTTTTTTAAAACCTGGATTGTCCTTTTTTAGGTGTAACATCAAGTTCACTGAATGTGATGTCCTCATTCAGAGTCGGCTGGTATGAAATTGTGAGTGGTTTTTCTTTTTGATAACGTAGCCACTGTATAGACAGCCAGTTGATGGCCTCATTAACGACCATTCTATTTCGTTTTGTGGTAGCTATTTCTAGAGCATTAGTACTAAGAAAATCATCTTCTTTCATCTGGACTAGCATCAACTTATTATTTTGTCTTAAAGTTTTAATAATACTGTACCAGTCATCTGGAACAAAAATGGTCTTCCCTTTGTTCTCCTTCTCCACCAACCCAAAATCACAATCATTGGGTAGGTATGAGTGACCCGACACCATAAACTTATGGTCCATAACATCAATAGTCGATTCCTGTATGAGCTTAATTTATGTTAGCGACATCTTAATATTACAGTTCTGGCCTGTGCATGAGTCACTGTCTTTTATAACATGCTTTTTCTGCATGACTTAGAGATGTTTTTTCACACATGAAGCTATTTCTTGAGAACCCCTTGATGCAGTAATCTCGTCCCACACATCCATATACCCATGATATTTGCAAAATTGTCTATCCCTAAATTATAATAATACATGTTGCACCTATAATAGGCCTCTGAAACAGTTAATTTAGGAAATGGCAAAGCTTTTTGGAGATCGATTGTAATAGTGTCAGGATTTTCTTTAGCCCCCCCCCCCCATTCGTTTTCAAACTTTCTCTTTCCATATCTGTTTTCTGCAAATGTAGTTCATGTTTCTTCGTGACATCTTATACATCTGTCAACTGTTTTTACTTGTCACAAGCCTTTCAAGTGTCCTGTCTGGGAACATGGAAATGTAAATTAAACTATGTATTAAAGATGTGCTTGTAAAAGTATTCCATGATTGGTTCAAGCTTCTTAAGTTTACACCATTCTAGATAAAATGTATGCATGCGTCTCAGGCTCAAATCTGGGCTAAGAAACTTCCAGTTGGGGATTATCATGTCTTGAATAATTAATGACTCTGAAATGCTGGGAACATGCTGATGTTTTCCCGACAATATTGTTTTTGCTCTACCGAAATTTTCTGTGCAGCTTTGTGCTTTCCTCTTAGATCCTCACCAGATGACTTGTAATTTCTCAGTTCACCCACAGCTCTAGTAACCCTCCCATCAGAAACAAATGTCTGTAGAAAAAACATTTTACACACTCGCAATGTGTTATTTGCCTTCTGGATATGGAATAGGTTTGTGGTTTGTTTACTACCCCTACTGCCATCGAGAAGCCTCCTTTGATTGGTACTTGGTGTATGAGTCCACATAAATATGCATTTTGCCGCAAAAAGTCGGCCATATTATGAAAATTGTCAAAAAAAATTTCTTCTTTAGTCTTCACTTATCAACCCAATACAAATTTTTGGGCATCCATAGTCTATTTATAAAACACTTCCCTTTAAATTAATGTATGCTTTACCAGAATTGTGCATTCGTTTGGCTACATCTCTTGGATGAGTTTCGTTTAAGCTTTCAAGATTTTGTAACAACCGTTTCCTTGGAACCTGGGGCCATCTGAATTACCACCAGCACCTCCCTTGCTGCTACAGGCCTATCATTCGCTCTTATGTCTCCTTCTAAAACATAGTAAGGTTCCACATAAGATAGAAGTGTTCTTAAAAAGAGAGATACTTAATTCAAGAAAACAAGATGAGTTATCCCTAATCTCAGTGAATGGTAACTACTGTTGTAAGTTTTAAAAATTTATAAATTATAATATTTTATTGAAAATTTTATGAATTTGTACAACAGCAAGATTTCTTGAAGACAAATTAGGCCTAATATAATTATATTTTCATTTAAAGAAAATGTCTAGTAAACTAACACATTAAAGATTTAAAATTTAAAATAACACCCATAAGAAAGTAGCTAAAGATTATTTGCAGCCAAATTAGGCCTAATTTATTCATATTTTCGCTAAAAATTTGTCTAGTTAATTCATCACATTGAAGATTTAAAATTTAAAACAACACCTGTAAGACTACCCTATTTACATTAGGAATAAACTGCCAGTAAACAAGATGTCAAAACTATTTTATGATTGAGCTACAAAATATTACTAGCTTACCTGATGATTCAGATTGTCACTTTCATCAGCAGAAATTTTGTAGTTTGGATCCTTGTCACTGTCATCACTATTCACAACATAATCATACATTTCCAGATCTTTACTTGGCGAAGCCATGCTGGACACAACAAACATAACCTCTCTCTGAGGGAAGTCTCTAGAAACAGTGGTGTAACTCTGACTTACCATTATGATTCTATAAGATTTGACTACATTGTTGACAACATGAAACAAGTGCTGCCATCTAGGGAGAAATACTAAAATCAGGACATAAACCGCTATGATACTTAATAAAGTGTGTTGCCAGGATGTGAAATCGTGGTGTAACTAATTTTTTTAAATTTCGTTGACTTACACCACTATGATTCTTAGCCCTTCATATAGAATGATTTAAAAAAAATTGTATATCTTAATTGGTTTTTCTTTTTCTCTTTAACATATTAGTAGATTTTGCAGTGGTGATTATTTGCACCCATTCTGTTGGAACAAATACGGAAAAGTTTTTCTTATTTCTCTCAATAAGAGCAAAGTCTATGTCACACGGAAGAAAACTATGTCCAGTTACGAGGAGCTTCTGTTCAACTGATTAACCCTCTAGTGACCAAGTATTGAAACGAAGCAATCACGCGCCAGTTATTTTGTCCAACACACTGGTCAAACCAAATGATTAGCTGCTTTGTCTGACCAGTCTCCAAGCGGTTAAAATACTGGTTTATATAACAGAGAATGCAAGACATGACTTCAGCTGATCCCGTTTTGGCTACAGACTCATGCCAGAAGCACATATAGGCTTTGTTTTTGCCGGTTGTCGTGTATACCTAAATTGTGACGGGAATACTGTATCTTGTAGAACACTAATGAATGAGAGTTGCGGACAAAACAACACTTGCTTAAGCTCGATGCAGATCACTAAAAGATTGTTGTTGACGCCCTCTCTGTATCCTAAACCAACATTTTATATGCAGCATCAGCTCTCATGTGGTTAATCCTACTCTCTATTTATATACGATTGATTTCATCATCAGAAGAAGCGGACAACATTTCTTTATACAGCTTGTCGCAATAGTTGCTTGAGTCAGATCGCGGAAAAACAAACTTAAGTTTGTAATTCCTTCAAAATATATATCTGTAAAACCACTCACTGACATCAAGATGTGGGTATAGTTCAACAAACATGTTTAACATTTTTCGCACATTCAAATTGGCACTTAAGCAGCAGTTAAAAGTTTTGTGCCTTGAATAATGACTTTGTTGTTTAGGAAATGAATCTATGTGCTCTTTATTTATGTAGTAACTTCATCTGATATCTTGTTTACTCTATTGTTATGTTTTCCCCTCTTGTCCTCCAATAGTCTGTTGTGCTTAATTTTATCTTGGAGAATCTGGAGTCTGCGGGGTGTAATGCAAAAGGCATCACAAGAGTTTTCTGGCAAACCCTAATCTTACCTGTGCTAAAAGGAAGATAATATGCGACTGAACAGTGACGATGAGAAACATCTTCTGTAGTAGTGCAACGCTGTACTTCACGTATCTCCAAGCACTACTGTGCCAAAAATCTAATTTGATTATCATAATTGAGGCCGTAGTAATCCTTAATCGCATATAGACTTAATGCATCACAGGAGAATTGGCATTTGCACAACCTCTCCTGTGTCAAAAACCAACAATCACATTTAAATATAAAATTTTACAGGTGAATATATTGAAATATGGAGAACTTAGTGAAAACATCTATAGCAGGCATGATTTGGGTTTAGTAATAGTCTTCTTAGGCGTACAACTCGAACAGATAAAACGTGGTGCTAAGAAAAATAAATGTCCTTATTGTGTTAGAATGATAATTAGGGTAATAAACTAACATTACTTAGGTTATGGTGGATTAAATACCTAGCTAAGCTATTATATATTTGTTAATTATGGTTATAGTTAATATAATATTCGTTAAATTGAAAAATGACACCTTGTCCCGGACTTAAATGTGCAAGTGTCATCTTTTAATTTAAATAATATTATTTCGGTTTGGTAGGTACAAATTAACATTCAAAAGGTATATAAAGAATGAACTACAAATAGATTTTGGCCTAAAAACCCCAGTGAATTCTCAATTCATGATACTGGGTCAAAAACATTTCTCAACATTGTGTTAAAGAGGAACTACATAATATTTGAAATACAAGTACAGGGCTTGAATGTAAGCAAATCGGTTACCTTCTTTCACCCACCTTATTTGAAAGTAATTTTCCAGGCACAAAAATATTCCTCTTCGAAATATATGGGCTCCTTAAAGGCTTTCCTCCTGTTATCTTTGCACTCATTAATGTTAAATTTTCTTCTTCTACCCTTATTTAACTTCTTTTCAGCCGAACTAGTCAAGTGAGCTGTTGATTGACCCGCCATGATGTTCTTAGTTACAACGTTGTTCTACAAACAGTAATTTTGTTTTCAACAATGTGACACACTCTGTTGAGTAAAAGACAAATTAACACCTCCATCGTATTCTACATGCTACTTAAAACCTTGTACCAACTAAAGCTCACTTTTCCAACAGTGTGTGTGTATTTTTCAATTGTTTGACGAGTATTATTAATTCTATACTTCATGTTTCAGTCCTCTGCTATATCTTTGGATAGTGCACCTTTTATCTAGGTTCTCTATGCCTCGAAATTAAAGTGTTTTTGTGTATTTTGTGTTTTTTGATTGTTATTGTTGAGGTTTAGACTGTTTGTTTGGTTTTACATATACTACCTTAACCTTCCCCACTCTTGGAGGCAACAAGACCATACCTGGACCACTCTAGATCTATTGTTATCCCGCCAAGTGTCGCTGGCGCGGTTTTTTTTTCCTTTGTTGATTTAGTCGTGCCGTGCACGGAGACTCAATTGTGTCAGAAGTGAAAAGGGTTCCGTGAACCTTCACCCGGAAGTGGTCTAGTTTTTATTCGTGTGCGTTACTGAAGAGGACTGTGCCAAGACACTACCAGTCAGACCACATAAAGTGAAGGTGAGTTGCCTCTATCCATTTCCATTCCACCATACAGTCCATTGGTCCTCCAGAGGCTTCTTTTCGTTTCATTCATTGTAAATTATACTATACATTTTTTGGTTCTCCGGGCCGGATCTTGAGGAGCTCCCGGGCCAAGTTCTCTTGATCTGCCTTTTGGCAACTTTGAAACACCCTGGTTAATTGAGTGTTGCGCACTCGCCCTGCTCCTGTTAGGAAGTTTCCTACCTTGTCTCGAACCAAAGCCTCCGCTAGCTTGGGGCGGCTGATGTTTAAGGCTGTAGGTTTCAGCACAAGCTGTAGCTCAGATTGAACGCCTAGGTTTATTTTTGCAAATTGTACAGCTCCGCTTATTAGTGGTCGGTAATGAGGCCTGGTCCTCCACGTGTATTTTAGCAGGTCTAGGGATTCACTCAACGTGTCTTGATGTCCTGCATACATAAAGCCTGAAAGCTGCTGTATGGGGAGAAATCCGAAGTCGGAGGAGAGGAATGTTAGTAGGACGAGGCGAGATTTGTCCTCCGGAGTCCACTTGCTAAAAACTGTGTCACAGAGCAGAGTGATGAGGACTTCTACTAGGGAGAAGGCCGGTCCTATAACGGGGTCTGATTGTTGTTCAGTGAGGCCCACTCCTCCATTCATACGTGTGGTGACAACAGAATTCAATCCGCAACTAATGTCTCCGACTCCCGCAAAAGCTCTACCTGACTGTTTCAGCCCTCCAGGAACCTTCACTCCTCCTAAATAATAGGCCCGCTGGTAGCACTTTAGCTCACTTGAATGCCACGTCTCTTCCAGTTTTAGTGCCTGTACCACGTCAGTGAATGCCTCGGATAACTGTAACTTAATCTCTTAGATAGTCCTTGATATTCCTTCTCCCTTCTCCAAATGTACAAACAGAACTTGATTGTCACCCGAGCCGGTTAACCTGTGCTCGTAATCTCCCTCGTGCATCACGCGTCGTATGACTAATATTGTTATTAGAGTCCACAGTTTTTGCAATATACCTTGATTACCTCCAGCGTGCCCGTCCCAACATGTAAAGCTGTCCAGCGATCCGGGAGGAGTGAATTTGTTAGCAGTTATTAACAGGGAGTCTGTAAATATGTGGGTAAGGTACCGGTAATGGTGAACTCCAAATAGATCACATAAAGCATTGATGACGGAAGGTTGTTGGAATGTTCTAAAGGTATAATTCCACTGCTCGAGGTCCATGTTGAACCGGATCCAGACATCTTTCTTTGTCTCAGGTAGAATTGACAGCACATCCATTTTCTTCTTCAAGTCCTACCCGCAGAGAGTCATGGATTGCTGGGAAAAGAGACAAGATTTGTTCCCCCAGGTTCCTTTCACATGCTGAAGCCATCATGCGACACTCAACGGTCAATATTGAGAAAACCTGAGCTTCTATCTTTAGCTTTAGCTCTTTAGCCATGAGCTGTATCACTGCCCAATTCTTTGGAATTCTTCTTTGCTGTTCACCTATTTTGTAAAACTCTAATGTCGATGGTTTCGCTATGTAATATCTCCAGGATCAACCGAGTATTTTCTGGATCTGTTGGTCTTCTGATCTGTTGGTCTTCTGATCTGTAGCAAATCCAGGGCATCAGCAGCGAATAATTGGTGGATCTTGTCTATATGAGGAGTGATAGATTTATCGTCATGGAGGTCACTCACCTGCGGAAAGTAATTAAACTCATGGTTTTGGCCAAATTCAAGTAGACCCCAGGCTGAGTAAGGGATCCTCCAGCATTCTCGAATTGACCCTTGGCGCCCCTGGTGAATCAATCGATGGATTCTAGGGTATACTCTCGGATTCGATGACCTTGGGCAGCACTCCGTGTATCTCGTAGTAAGCTACCAAGTACTCCCTCTTTAAGTGAGCCCCTAGATCAAAAATGGCTAGCTCACTAATCTGCCTGTATAAGGTTCCATACCTGTACATTTTTTTAGTCCTTCTTCACCTGACACGATGGGGTAATGGTGGAGTTTTTCCTGCCCATATTGTTCTAGTAAGTAAGGGGCACCGCTCAAACCATGCTTCTCCAGGTATGCTGACGTGGTATCATAGATCCTATCCACATAAGGTTCTAGCTGGGAACAAGTATCCAACAGGGACCTCAATACCTCATCAAGGAATGTGTGATCATTCATGTCTGGGTGATATAATTTCAGAATTGACCCAACAAATATAGCCTCCAAACTCTTAAAAATCCGTATGGCTTCATTCCCAATATCGGAGTAGGCACTCTCACAGATTGTATATATACTGTCAAACAAGAGCTTGGTTTCTATCCCCTGTCTCTTGGGTGTTAAATCTACATACTTGATGTAGAAAGTCCAAGAAAACTTGGCCTCAATCTTGTCAATAACGTCCACCACCATTTGATATGTCACAACTAGTGGGGAGCCTGGGAATTTGTGTATCACAGCCAAGTCTCTTAGTTCAACAAAGGGGAGGAATGCTGTTCTGAATACCTCATTTCCTTTCTCAGCTGCTGGAGTGATTTCATTATGGACATTCAATATAAACACTTTCTGGGCCCCAACTGCTCTTAATTCATTATCATCCCTAAGCTTCCTCAATCCCTTGAGCACATCATCCGGTTGGGCATGCCTCAGAGACTGGCTGAAATGAGTTATCTGTATTTCTAATGACTCTATTACTGTGTTCCACATTAGATCCCATTTTCTTAAGTAATTCGCAACCGTAGGTCCCTGGCATTAGAGTACGTGATTTTCTAACCAGTGGAGCACCACTGTTTGGTTCACAATTCCTGTAGCCAGTGGCTGGAACCATGATGCCTACCAACCGGTAAATCGAGAGGTGATATATTCAGGGTGTGCTACATAGAAGTTTATTTGGTCCGGGTTGATAGCCCTCGAAACATGACGGCTATACTGGTGATAGATAGAGCGCATTCTCTTCTGTCTCTCTTTTTTTAGGAGCCCTCTTGGAAAGATAGTGTGTTCATAACACTGGTCCTCCAGAGGCTTCTTTTCGTTTCATTC